>JAGDQP010017946.1:0-37493 GCA_022664845.1 Lepisma saccharinum | reverse complement strand
ATGTTACGAATATGTTAGAGGCCTTCTTTACAAATTGAACCACGCAGCGACAACATTAATGTTGGTAGGACCGTATCAGGAACGAGAAGGACCCGTTACAAACAGAAGTATTAGTATCCACAATTTTTTAGTTAATTACTTTGCTTTGGTAGTAGGAGATTTGCCGGACCAGATGTAGTGGGTACCGGAAATATTCCGGGGTGGACCAACACCAGTACTGCTGCCTTGCAGTTAGTAGAGGGATCTACAAAGGCTAGGGGAAGATAACCCCGAACAAAAATATCATGATGAGGGGAAGTAGCTTCACCATTTCCACCCTAAGGCTGAAGATGAATGACATCGGCAAGGCTCAGAGATGGACAGAGGACGACATCTTGAATGTCTGCCTTTACTGCGAGGTCGTAGAGCTGACAACTCACACCTCTAAAACATGTCAAGAAATAGTAACAGATGGTTTATAGATTCTCCTGAGTTAAATATTCCGGAGGTAAACTAGTCCCTCATTCGGATCTCCGGGCGAGGACTGCTTCAGGGGGCTCCAAGAACAGGATTAAGAAAGACTTTAGAATAGGAACGTGGAACGTACGAACGTTATACCAAAGGGGCGCTTTGCGGGTGGAGGTACGCGAGACCTAGAAGTACGAGCTAGACATATTAGCGATACAAGAAGTTCGATGGGAGGGTCAAGATAGCATCCGACAGGGCAAGTACACTTTCTACTACGGTGGAACACAGTCTCACGATTTCGGAACAGGATTCCTCATTAAGAACAGTATCCTTCAGGCGGTTCAGAATATTGAGTTCGTAAACGAAAGACGTTGTACATTACGATACGTACTCGATGGGACAACACGGATTTAATAAATGTCTATGCTCCGACCGAGGTGGCTAATAATAACGACAAAAATATATTTTACGATAAGCTAGAAAGGCTGTTTGACCGAAGTAAAATTCGAAAATTGTGTTGGATAATTTCAACGCAAAGTTAGGGAGGGAAGATAAATATAGACCTACTATAGGCAAATACAGCCTTCACGAAAAGAGCAACAACAATGGAGAAAGACTGATAACTTTCTCGATTTTGAAAAACCAACTGGTAAAGAGCACGTACTTTGAACACAAAGACGTACAAATACACATGGGTATCTCCAGACGGCAAAACTCTCAACCAGATAGATCACGTATTAGTAGACAGACGAAGACACACCAACATAATGGACGTTAGGTTGTACAGAGGAGCGGAAGGTGACACCGACCATCAATTAGTGATCACATAAGTAAGGGAAAAGTTATGCATCGCGAACAGAAAGAGCAAGGAGTCAAAACAACTTAAATTCGAAGTTAAGCGAGTAAATATTCCAAGCATAAAAGCAGATTACTAACTTGAACTCTCAAATGGGTTCGAAATCTTAGTTGACTAGAGTAATAATAATTATGATATTAAGAATAAAATTGATGTAAGTAAGATGTGTGAGGCAATTCGTGGAACAATTAAGAGCGCAGCGAAGGAACGTGTAGGTTAGAAGAAACAACAGATAAACAAACCTTGGTTTGATGAAGAAGGCCTTAAGCTTCATGAGGAACAGAAACAAGCAAGGCAATGATGGTTAAGTTATAAAAGCGAAGCAAATACCAGGAATTCCATCCGAATTAGTTAAAGCGGGAGAAACAGCACTAATCAAGGAACTACATAAATTGATAAGTGCTATGTGGAGAAAGACGGAGCTCCCAAAGGAATGGAAAAACTAAATAATAGTCTCGATTTACAAAAGAGGCGATAAATCGGATTGTAATAATTACCGCGAAATCTGGTTACTTCCAACCTGTTACAAGGTATTAAGAAATATTCTGTTAACACGCCTAAGCGTATACGTAGATGAAATAATTGGAGATAATCAGTGTGGATTTAGAAGAAATAGATCCACGTTGGACCAGATTTTAGCCTTGAGACAAATTTTGGAGAAGAAATGGAAATACAATGGGACGGTTCAACAGCTATTTATTGATTTTAAGAAAGCATATGATTCTATCAAAAGGGAAAAGTTATACAGTATCCTGATACGATTTGGAATTCCGAAAAACCTGGTTTAACTAGTGAAGATGTGTCTCAGCGACCCCATAAGCAGATTACGGATAGGTAATAATATGCCAGATAGTTTCAAGATTCGCAACTGATTGAAACAAGGCGATGTCTTGTCACCACTACTGTTTAACTTTGCGCTAGAATATGTGATGTTAAACATTAAAGGGGACAAAAAAGGGACTATCATTGAATGGTTTGAATCAATTATTCGTATACGTGAATGATGTAGATTTAATAGGGGGCGATATAGATGCACTACAAAGCAACACCGATGCCTTAGTAGAAGCGTGTGATGAGATAGGTCTACAGGTAAACAGATAAAACAAAATTCATGATAACAAGCGAAACACAGGGAATGAAGGAATTAAAAACATAGGAATTAGGGATGTGGTCATAAAGAAAGTAAACAAATTTAAATACTTGGGAGCATACGTAACAGGCAAACATGAGGTCACGGAAGAAATAAAATTCGCTTAGTATCGGGGAACGCATGTTCCTATTCAGTCCAAAAACTTTTAACATCGCCATTAATATCAAGGAAATTGAAATTGAAAATATACAGAACGGTTATTCTGCCGGTAATACTTTACGGTTACGAAAGTTGGAGTACGACCCTAGCAGACGAACATAAATTATGTGTGTTTGAAAATAAGGTTTTGAGAAAGATATATGGGCCGAAACGCGACGAGATGACCGAAGAGTGGAGGAGACTGCATAATGAAGAACTCCACGGACTGTACGATTCAGCAGATGATGTAAAAATAATGAAATCGCGACGTCTAAAGTGGGCAGGCCATGTAGCTCGGATGGGGGAAAAACGAAGATTATATTCTATCCTGGTTGGAATGCCGGATGGAAGAAGACCATTGGGAAGACGGAGACGTTGTTGGGAGGACAATATTAGAAGAGATCCTTGAGAAGTAGGTGTTCGTGATGAAAACCAGCTTGATGTTGGGCAGGATAGAATCCAATGGCGATCGTTTGTTACTGCAGCGATGAACTCCCGAGTTCCATAAGCCATAGAGTTAGTTAGTTAGTATAACATGATGATCCAGTTAGTCATGTAAACAAACTGCAGACAGGATTTGCCATTAATCTTGTAAAGATGCAGGAATCTGAAGATATATTAAGTTATGTTAAGCAAACACAACGAACTTTCCAAGGACTTGAAATTTTTTGTTCAAGGAACCTGAAGGATCATAAGAATTTAAAAGACGGTAACAAACCTTAAAAATCTTTAAAGTATTATATAGTCTTAAGGAATATTAAAAAATCCATAGGAAC
Organism: Lepisma saccharinum; assembly: GCA_022664845.1. Lineage (NCBI taxonomy): Eukaryota > Metazoa > Arthropoda > Insecta > Zygentoma > Lepismatidae > Lepisma > Lepisma saccharinum. The sequence goes on along the minus strand of JAGDQP010017946.1, from coordinate 34,126 downwards.
CTTGGTAAGAAAGGAATTCTTCAGGAACCTCATGCAGTCTTAAGCAGTGTCAAATAATCTGAAAATATTCTAAAGAATCTTAAGAAGTAATACCCTTAAGCAATCTTAAAAAACTTTTAAGGTGTCTTAAAAAGTCTCAAGAAACCATGAGCCACTCAGTTCCAGGCCAATTTTTCGTTGCAAACTAGGTTTATATATTTAAATGGATTATGAAAGTGATAATCTTCCAGTTGACATACAGATTTAGACCTCGTTCAATCTACCGTCCCTAGATAGCACCATCTGCCTTGGTAACTCATGAATTAAACTACGGATATGAACTCTAAAAGTGGGTTCCTGTAAAATTTATAAAAATGAACTTGGCCCGATAGGAAACTGAGTGGTTCAGATAATCTTCAGGAGTCTTATGGAACGATAAGCAATTTAAAGTAACGTGAAGTAAAAAGAGGAAACATAAATAATCTTAAAGTGTCTTAAGAAATCTTAGATAATTATCTTAAGGAATGATGAACAATCGTAAACAATCATAAGTAACATTAAGAAGATTTAATGAATTTTAGGTGATATTCAGTAATATAGGGAGAAAAGTATTAAATTACTATGATTCTCATAGCTCAGTTAGTTAGAACAATGATATGTCAAGAAGAGAACCAGAGTTCTATCCTCATCCCCGCAAATGTCTTTTCTTAGGCTACCGAAATCCCTTACAGATACACTCAAATTTGAGCGGCAAGGGGCACGGGTTAAATCGAGTCAAGTTTTGGACCGGATCTATGCTTGGGACCCGGTAATCCTGGGCAGAGTTTTTAATTCGTTCCTTTTATACACCGTTACATTTGAACAGCGTTTCTTTCAGGGGTGAAGATTCGGTCACAGGGCCAATTGGGTCGAGAGTCGATCATCATGCCCTCAAGTCACAGAGTTAGTTTGGTCATTGCGGTCGAGAACGGATCAGCAAGTTGTTAGGGTCGTTCGAGTTATCGGGTCAATCGTGTCACTGAGTCAATCGTGTCCTTCGGTTTTAGACTGAGTCACCGGATCTATCGTTGGAACCAATCCTGACCCAGAGTCGCAGAACAAAGTAAAGCTCTTAATTTCTTTCCTTTTATGCACTGCAGTGTTGCTCAAGAGACGAGACGAGACGAGACAGATTAATATAAATGAAAGCGAGATGAGACAGAATTGGTGTAATATGTCCAACTTTTCGAGACGATATACTTTCGGGCCAAAACATTTACGAGACGAGACAGTCTCAGTCTCGTCTCGTGGGCAACACTGTCCTGTTGCATTTGACCAGCATTTCTTTCAGGAATCATGAGGTAAAGATTCGGTCACTAAATCAATTGGGTAAATGCTGCACTATCGGGTCGCCGGGTTACAAAGTTACTACGGTCATTTGGGTCAAAAATGGAACAGCATGTTCCTAGGATTATTTGGGTCTATACCGGGTCATTCGGGTCAAGTTTCGGAACGAATCTACGGGTCAGGTTGGGTCACCAAAAATGTGACCCGGTTTCAGGTCTGGTACGCAGAAGTGTTTATCAAGTGATGTGATATGAATATGTGTTCAAATGTGCACAAACGATGATTTTTTTTAAATGTGCAAAACGTTCACTTATTTTTTTTACAGTGTAGAGAACAAAAATAATTGAAATTTGACTTTTAAAATGCTTTTGATAGAAAAATACATATGAGTGTGATTCAAGACAAATTAAACGTATTCAATTACTGCAATGGCTCTGGGAGTTGTTTTGACATATTAAATGTTTGTTGATTTAATTAACGTAAAATCAGACGTTCTCTGCATGTTTATGACTCTTAGGTACACACAACACATTTCAACATTGTTTTTACATAACGATTGTTAATTATCATCTGTTTCATTTGCATACGGGGGAAAAGAACAATAGTAATTAGTAATTATAACAATGACACTATCTATGACACTTAATTAAAATAGGTAATCTGTTTCCGATTTTAATGTGTTCCTTTTTGTCGGAATCAAAAACAAAAATATATACGATAATTGTAAACATTCGGTGAAGCGAAACTAAAGACTAAATTTCATTAAATAAAGTACCAACCTAAACATTTCCTTTTAGGGACATATTTTTATATATATATTTGATGATTTAAATAATCGAATTTCCATGCATTAATTGTAATTTTTCTTATCACAAATAATAAAATTGCATTCAAGCGATAAGATGCAAAAACATCCGCTTTCCATAACGGAAGGAAATTGAAAATATCCAATAATTGACTGGATTTCTATTAGGTCTCATGTCGTAAACGAACTGGTGAGCTTCTAAGGACGGGACCTACAGTTTGGTCAAGTGGGCTGAGAACAACTCCGTTCAACGGGCTCCTCCAAACTGAACTAACGTGTCCAAAAAACGAGGACATGGGGCATTTCGGGACCAATCAGAAATTATGTTCTCAATGACTTCTTCACTACTCTTTTTAAAAAATAGATGTGACGTTGTGTGACGTATTGCCACCTGAGTAAATAAAATGGAAAGAAGATGTGGTTTGGACCCAGTGTCTTTGAAGAAATTAACTGATTTATCAGAGTTAACATTATTTCCTAATTATAATGTCTGTTCTGTAGAGCCAAGTTTTCATAGAAAGCACTAGATTTATACAAACTGACTCATCAAGCAGTTTGAATCCAAAACATCAAACGAATCATAGATAATAAAGTAAACACAGAAAGAGAAACTCATTCTCGTACATATATTCATGCCACCTAGCGTCAGTTCAGTGGAACTAGAAATAAAATAATGCAATGATTGTTTCAGCATTCAATGTTAAACCCGCGGAAAAAGCATGAAGCATTCGTGATCTTGGTCCGCAAGACATTAAAATCGTAGATATTGCGTGTGTTTTACTAGTATTCCTTCATTCTTACAAACAAAATCAAAAAGAGCGAAATTCCGCTCGATTTAAGCAGAAAGAGGGACAACTCTTTTTTAGAGTGAATTTTCTTTGGTGAAAAGATGATAAATTTTCGCTCTGAGAAGATGGGATCTATAGCTATCCAACGCCTTAACCTCTCAGCTAGTGGTCCAACAAAGATAATACGCCTTCGAAATGGTTTCTTTCATCTTGTCAGATATTTGAGAATAACGTTCAAAGATTTCTTGTGCATAACTTACTCCTGACGTCACCTGGTATATTTTTATCACTGAGAAAAGTTTTCAGGCTTTCTGTTGTCATTTTTATAACTAAACTTAACGCTATAAATTTCACAGTATGGCTTAGTCTTTCGGTAACCTTCGCGATAACTTTCGCGAAGAAGAAAAGTTGACTGGTAGCCATGATGCATTGCGAATCTCTCTAAAAAGATGAGAAATTGCTCTTTCAAGTTTGAAGAATAAATTACATCCATAAAGCATCGGAATACCATCTAGAAAGAGCACATTTTTCATCCAAAGTGAGTGTGTTTCGTTCGAAATCACTCTTTTCGATTCTAAATTCCGCTGTGCAAAAGAGTGGTCCCTCCCTTTCCCTCCTCCTTTTGATTTAGTGTGTAGTTCGGATGGGCTGCCACCAGGTGGCATGAAAGAAGTTGCGAGAATGGACTTTGCTATCTATAATTCTTTAACTATGACTTGTTTCAAGTTTGAGATTTAAATTGCGCGATGAGTTTGCTTGTGTAGATCCAGTACTGTACTCTGACATTACAAGATGAATATGAAAGGTCTGTACTGTTTAATTCAGAAACTAAAATGAGTAGGAGTAACGTATGTGAATTATTTTTAGAGTTTAAGTTGTAGCTGTCCTAAATTTGAAGTTTCTAATCCTAACCTTTGTTTCTAGGATAGTCTCTGAAAAAGATATGTTTTTCACGTTGTCCTAAAACTGTAAAATTTCACTGTGGAGAAGCGATGTGCTGCGATAAGGACCGTCGATGTTCATAATCAGTTTTGAGATGTTTGTGTTGACAATGTACTTACCAGTTTGTGAATTCATGAATTACGCGAATGGCAGTTCTTTGACGATTAACCAAGGCCTAAATACAGCGTGGTTGCCACCACGCCAGAAAATATTGCCCGTATTGAGGTCTTGGACATCGAGAAGAGGAGGCGAACTGTTATAGATATATGCAACTATTTAAGAAAATTCAACTTTCTACCAGGTTGGCAACACTGTAAATACATACAATAGATACACATCTACTTCCAACAACATCGGTCTTTGACTGTAAGTTGGAAACCTTGCTCATTTAAGTTGCTGGTTACGACTGAACGGTCAACTACACTTCGAACAAAATAATTGCAATTTGTTTGTGATTTGTTTCGCTCCTATGCCATGTTTTCTGATATATTTCCTAATCTATGCATTTTTTACTTAGTTCATTTGTATGCGATTTTTGTGATTATATGTTGTTTCCATACGAATTTTATGTGATTCATTTCGTTTCTATACGAGTTTTGTGATTTATTTCACGCATCATTATGGTTTACAATATTTACGATTGTGGGCTCGAAGTCGGATCTCATTATCTTGAAAACGAAAGGATTTTCCGGCAAGAGTTTACATGATCTTTCACTCTTGTTTTAGTCTTAGGAATGTGTCTATCAAGTGGATTCACTATGTTACAGCACACCCTGCATTTAGTGCCAAAAGGAATGTCTATACCTGATTCGTCTTTTAAAAGAAAATATAATGAGAATATCATACAATTGGGTACTTATAATGTCCATTATGTACGTGTAATATTTGTACAGAGACAAAAATAAGAATTTGATGCATGAAATGTCTTCATCTTTCCATGAGCCTATGTTACCTATTGTTTCTATCGAAAGAGAACTGAAAAGTGTATGCTTTATTGTTTAGTTTGTATTTAAGTCATCTTGTTTATGTATAACAATAATAAAAATTTCGTACATTAAAGAAAGTTTTTTTTCTTGGTTTTCTGTTATTACATTTTTGTCACGTCAGCAGTATTTTGAAAATTATTTCAGTGTTAAACAACAGCTAAGTGTAAGTTGGAAACCCTGCTTAGTAAAGCTTTGAGTGAACGCCTTATAACAAACACTTCGAACAAAATAATTACGATTCATTGTGATTTCTTTCGCTTCTGTGCGATATTTTGTGACTCTTTTCATTTCCATGCATTTTTTTTGTAATTTAACTCTTTATCCTCTTTTTTATGGTTCATTTCTTTCCCATACATTTTATAAAATAATTTATCTCTTTTCAATGCGATTTTTGTGGTTCATTTCGTTTCCATGCATTTTTTTTCATAATTTCTCTCTTTTCTACGCGATTTTTGTGGTTCATTTCGTTTCCATGCATTTTTTGTTTATAATTTATCTCTTTTCTATGCGATTTTTGTGGTTCATTTCGTTCCCCATACATTTTTTGTAACTTATCTCATTTCTATGTAATTTTGTGCCTCTTTTCATTTCCATGCATTTTATTTCGTAATTTATCTCTTTTCTATGCGATTTTTGTGATTCTATGCGGTATTTCCTCAATATACTCTTACGATAATATGGTAAATAGTCTTAAAACGTTTCTTGCTGTATAAATGTACTTAGATGGCCTATATGAACCAGTAAAATATTGGGTTTCCTTACCAGGTATGGGGAACATTTTAAACATTATTTTGAAAATATTCTCTTACTGTTTCAGAGTCCATGTTTCAAAGTTTAATTTTTTTGGTGATATGAAATGCTATTCATTCTGCTGACTATTTGTGGACAATCATTTTCAAAGCAGTTAAAAAAAAAGTAGAGCTATTCACGTATTTCTGCGAGATAACCAACAAAGCATCTGTTTCTTGTACTTCTTTGCATTCAGTATGTATACATTTCAGTCGCAGTAGTTTAAAAGCAGAATAAAAGAGAAAAATAAAACGAAAAAAAATAAAAGAACGTCTACGTACATGCTTTTAGTGGAGGAAATATGAGCCATAACAGCAACTGTACTTTGTCATAATAAAAAATGTAGAATTTTACAGCCAGACGCATTATAAAAAGTAAGCTGTGTTGGTGATGATGAGCTGCACTGATACGCGGCGTATGACTGTTACTATCAAAATAGACAACAGCGAGAATACCATAACAAAATTTACATAGCCATTTTTTTATTTTTCGTTTTAATCGTAGAATTATCTAGGTTTTAAAAAATAAACGAAAAAAAGTTTACATGAAGGAAAAAATAAGTCATAAAATCGTTTGTGGGTCTGTTCCTTTCCAGAATTCAAGTCAGAAATGAACATTTGAATTCATATTCACGTACTCAGTCTGCAAGTATACCGTAATTATATACGTTGATTACAACCTTTGTACTTCAGTCAATAATCATTTAATAATTATATTTTTGTATTGTGGAAAAGATTTTGATTCTATCATCTTCGAGAGAGAGAAAATAATAATAAAAAACTATTGAGATACATACTTTTCTTAAACAATTCGTATTAAAAAGTAAAATAAAATATATTTTTTATGCATAACCAAAAAGAAAACAATGGGGCGCGCTCTCATTTACAGTTATAAATTCTTGAATTGGAGTGCAGCTTGCTTTTCTTTTTAGTCATGCATAAACAAAATTATTTTCTACTTTTAAGTACGAATTATTTAAGTAAATTATGTATTTAAATATTGTTTTAATTATATTTTTGAGTTATTTCGGTGTTCGAATACTTTATCTCAATTTGATGTTTTGTGACCCAAATCCTAAAGTGTTCTGCAACCAGTCAAAACACAACAACGTTGCAGGCTAGTATTTATTTTAGGATAAAGAAGTCTATATAAAAAAAATGCTTTAAAAATATATAAATATAAAGAAATATACAAAGCCACAATTGAATATTGTATTATCACTCGAATTACGTCGCTGTGCAAAATTCCATCAATGTATGACGTCAGGAAATGAGTTAAATTAATGTTGCAACATTTGAGGACACCGCAAACCATTGTGAACTAAAGAAAAATATAAAAATAATCAATGAAAAATTATTTTGAAGCATTACTTTTGGTGGAGGCAGAAATAGGTTTTGGATTGTATCTAAAATTGTGGAGCTTATTCTTAAGGTATTAATATCTCTTGCAGCCAATGAAAGGTAATAGAAAACCGGAGATCAGTTCACCTTGTTCGGAAACTTTCGGATCAGAAATCCAGTTCTGGGAAGAATACACGCGATCATCATAAATCAAACTATAATGTTAGTCACCAATTAAATAACAAATCATTTTGTAGTAGATCTGATAATATCTTTGCAGATTGTTTTATCAATATAAACTGTTTTAAATTTTATTGTCATCAAGTAAGTAGAACATCGTAATATCTTATGACGCACATATTTCAAGAATAGGACGAAATATACGGGTGCGGTCTTACACGGGAATAAGAAAAACCATGCACTTCTATTATTAAAAAAATAATTACATTGATGTACGTGATCTAATATCTGCATCACAAATCGGATTCGTTGAACGAAAATAGCAACAAGACAATAGTTAATGTGGATGAGAAAAAAAACTATATATTCTAGATGCAGTAAATAAGTTTTTGTGTGTTCGTGAGATTTTATGATTGTAATGTTCATCGGTTTTCATGAGTATTCAAAGTTAATTGCTCCAATCCTTTTCATAATAGTATTGTACAGTACAACTTCTAGTGAAATTTCCTAAAATAATATGAACAACATTATAGTTAGAACTAACGATGCAGGTACTTTATTCGTTCCGAAAGTTGTTAAATTTTCTAAAAAAAAAAAATTTCATTTAATGTTAAATTATTTTCCTTCTTCAAGGAAAATGTTTGTTGTGCTTGTACGCGTGTTTAAATATTTTCTGTTTGTAGATATTGTACAGTACAAGGCGAGAAAAAAAAACAAAAGAAAAACAATTTGTTTCATAACTGACTGATGCCTTTGAAAAAAATCACAAAATACGTCAATTTGGGTTTTTAGGGCGACGAATTTACTGTGGTAGACTTTAGCGAGCTGCTCTATTCTCTTAAGGTTAGTGTAAACCAACAATTTCTCGAATTGGATGGCAGTAGTACCTCCGTTTGTCTCTAATGATTTTGTTTTTCCTTGCACGAAATCACATCGTTGCTTCTACAAACTCAAGGCTTGGGAGCATAACAATTTCAAACGTTACTTTTGATTTTTTTTTTTTTTTTTTTTTGAATCGGCATCGATAGAACTCTTTAATTGGTTATGATCTTTCTTCCCTGAAAGTTAGAACTCTCTAGGCTTGAATTTGTAGCAACAGCATTGCAATTTCTTGTAACGATAAAAAATTAATAAAAAAAGGATTTCAAAAAACACGCTTTCTTTAAGATGGACTAAAAAGTAAAAATAATAAATTGAATTAATCTTATAAATCAGAAAATAAAAGCGTGGGTGCTCTATGAATTTTCCGATTCATAAGATTAATTTAATTTATTATTTTTTACTTTTTAGTCCATTTAAACAAGCGTGTTTTTTGAAACTCTTTTCTTAATTATTTTTTATGTATAACTAGTGTACCCGCGCTGCTCCGCAGCATTTTAAAATAAGGGAACTGGATAGATACAAAGAGAGGTAATGAAGTATTAGGAAAGAAGAACTAACTAACTCTATGGCTTATGGAACTCGCAAGTTCATCGCCGCAGTAACAAACGTTCGCCATTGGATTCTATCCTGGGCAATATCAAGCTAGTTTTCATCACGAACACCTACTTCTCGAAGATCTCTTCTAATATTGTCCTCCGAACGACGTCTCGGTCTTCCCAATCGCCTCTTTCCATCGGGCCTTCCAACCAGGATAGAATATAATCTTCGTTTTCCCCCAATCCGAGCTACATGGCCTGCCCACCTTAGTCGTTTCGATTTCATTATTTTTACAACATCTGGTGAATCGTACAGTACGTGGAGTTCTTCATTATGCAGTCTCCTCCACTCTCCAGTCATCTCGTCCCGGTTCGGCCCATATACCTTTTTCAAATACACGTAATTTATGTTCATCTGCTAGGTCGTACTCCAACTTTCGCAACCGTAAAGTATTACCGGCAGAATAACCATTCTGTATATATTCAATTTCAATTTCCTTGATATTAATCGCGATGTTAGAAGTTTTTGGACTGAATAGAAACATGCGTTCCCCGATACTAAACGACTTTTTATTTCTTCAGTGACCTCATTTTTGCTTGTTACGTATGCTCCCAAGTATTTAAATTTGTTTACTTTCTCTATGGCCTCATCCCTAATTCTTATGTTTATATTTCCTTCATTCCCTGTGTTTCGGCTTGTTATCATGTATTTTGTTTTATTTATGTTTACCTGTAGACCTATCTCATCGCAAGCTTCTACTAAGACATCGGTGTTGCTTTGTAGTGCATCTATATCGTCCCCTATTAAATCTACATCATCCGCGTATACAAACAGTTGATTCAAACCATTCAATGATAGTACCGTTTTGTCCGACTTATCGCCTTTTTTGTAAATCGGAACAATTATTGATGTTTTCCATTCCTTTGGGAGCTCCTCCTTTCTCCATATAGCACTTATCAATTTATGTAGTTCCTTGATTAGTGCCGTTCCTCCTGTTTTAATTAATTCGGCTGGAATATTGTCTATTCCTGGTGATTTGAAATTTTTCAATTTCTTAACCGACATTTCGATCTCGATCTCGCTAGATTCGGGAATCCACGGTTCTACGGTATGGATTTCAAATTCCTCTGTTTGTTCCCCGTTGTGTACATTAAGAAGTTTGTCGAAATAGCTTTTCCACACATCGACAATTTTAGTCGGATCCGCCTGAAGATCTCCACGTTCATTTCTAATCATTCCTAGCCTCGGCTGGTAACCTTTTCTTAAGGAATTTACCCCTTTGTATAGATCTTGTATGTTATTTGTCTTTCGTTTACGAACTCTATATTCTGAACCGCCTGAAGGATACTATTCTTAATGAGGGACCCTGTTCCGAAATCATGAGACTGTGTTCCCCCGTAGTAGAAAGTGTACTTGCCCTGTAGGATGCTATCTTGACCCTCCCACCGAACTTCTTATATCGCTAATATGTCTAGCTCGTACTTCTCGGTCCCGCGTACCGCCACCTGAAGAGCGCCCGTTTGGTATAATGTTCGTACGTTCCACGTTCCTATTTTAAGGTCTTTCTTAATCCTGTTCATGGAGCCCCCTGAAGCAGTTCCAGCCCGGAGATCCGAATGAGGGACTAGTTTACCTCCGGAATATTTTACCGCAGGAGAATCCATGAACCATCTGTTACTATTTCTTGACATGTTTTCGCGGTGTAGAGTTGTCAGTTCTACGACCTCGCAGTAAAGGTAGACATTCAAGATGTCGCTCTCAGTCCATGTCTGAGTCTTGCCGATGTCATTCATCTTCAGCCTCAGAGTGGTAATGGTGATGCTGCTTCCCCTCACCGTGATATTTTTGGTGGGGGTTATCTTCCCCATGCCTTTGTAGATCCCTCTACTAATTGCAAGGCAGCAGTACTGGTTTTGGTCTGCCCCGGAATATTTCCGGTACCCACCATATCTGGTCGGCATTCCCCTATCCGCCACCTGGTGGGAGACCAGTAACTCATGTTGTAAAATAAAGGACAAACACAGAAGAGAAAATAATATCATAAATCAGTAATTACTATAGAACCAAAAATATATCATCATCATCATCATCATCATCATCATCATCATCATCATCATATTCAGCCGTTTTCTATCCACTGCTGGATGAAGGCCTCCCCCTTTTCTTTCCACATATCTCGGTCTGCTGATATCCTCATCCATGTAGCTCCTGAAAAACGCTTGATTTCATCTACCCATCTTACATTTGGACTTCGTCTCGGTCGTTTCTTTTCTCTAGGAATCCACTGTAGTACATTTGTCGTCCACCTTCCATCTGTTCGTCTAGCTATGTGACCGGCCCATCTCCACTTCATCTTCTTCGCAGTCTTGATTACATCCTTTACCTTTGTTTGTGCGCGAATCCATTCATTTCTCTTCCTGTCCGTCCTGGTTATTCCTAGCATGCACCTCTCCATTGCTCTTTGTGTGACTCTCAATCTTTGAGTCGTTTGCGCATTCAATGTCCAAGTTTCGCACCCGTACATCATTACAGGTAAGACACATTGATTATAAACTTTACGCTTCAGACACATTGGAAGTTTGCTTTTGAAAATAAAGTGTAGTCTTCCAAAAGAACTCCACGCCATTTTACATCTTCTATTTATTTCATCAGTCAACTTTGCATTCGATGTTTTAAGCTGGCCTAGGTAAACATACTCATCAACTATGCCTATTGTCTCTCCGTTAATCTTCACTTCCTTCTTTGCAGCATGTTGGTTGTACATTATTTTTGTTAAGTTCATTTTAAGGCCTATTTTCGAACTCTCGTTACTCAGTTCTTCCATTCTGGTTTGTAGTTCTTCTGCACTTGAAGCAAACAGGACTATATCATCAGCGACCGTAAATGATGAAGATATTCGCCATTTATTTTAATTCCAACTTCATCCCAGTTTAAATTCTGGAACACTCTCTCCAGGACTGCACAAAACAGTTTTGGAGAAATTGAATCTCCTTGCCTTACCCCTTTTCCAACTTTAAATTTTTCACTGTCTTGATGCAGTCTAATGACAGAAGTGGCAGTCCAGTAAATGTTTCGCAGTAACTTGATGTATGCACTTTCGATGCCTTGATGTTCAAGTGATTTAAGTACTGCTGACAAGGAGACCGAATCGAAAGCCTTTTCAAAATCTATTGAATCCCAAACATAGTGGAAGTTCATATTCATTAGTCCTTTCCATATCTTCATTCAATGTTTGTATGTGGTCCATTGTGCTAAATCCACGACGAAATCCGGCTTGTTCCCTTCCCTGATTAAAATCTAAGTCTCGTTCAATACGATTCAAAATAACTTTGGTGAACATTTTGTATAGGACTGACAGTAAACTAATTGGTCTGTAGTTTTCTACGCGTTCTTTGTCCCCTTTCTTGTACAACAAAATGATAACGGCATTATTCCAACTTCTGGGCATTTCTCTCTTCCTCAAGCACATCGAGAATAATTTAGCAACTTCCTCTTTCATCTTTTCACCTCCCCATTTAAACATCTCTGCTGTGAGTCCATCTTCTCCTGGTGATTTTCCGTTCTTCATCCCTCGAAGTACTTTATCCACTTCTTCTTTCATTACGTCTGGGACATCAACATCAATTTCTTCTGAATCTTCATTTCCTAGCTCTTCCTCGGAGTAGTACAATTCTGTGTAGAAATTTTGAAATATGTTTATAATTTCTTCCTTATTTCGTGTTACGGTCCCGTCTTAATACTCTTTAAATTTACAAAACTTTTTTTCCAAACAACGTTAGCGGTGCGTCGATCTATTGGTTTTAGTTCAATTTTTACATTCTCAAAAGATCTAGCACACGATAGTGCTACAAAAAACAACAGGCAATGACTGAAAAGAGTTTCAGGTAAAGTGAAGTGCTTACAATATTGAAGGTGAGGGCTAGCTCTGGGGTCTTATTTATTGTTATACAGAATGCAACTTGAATTGTAAACTGTATTGTTTTGGAAGAAAATGGAAAAGTAGAGTCATATGGCGATAAATGAAAGCGAGCAAGAAGTACTCTTTAGTCAACATTAACGTCAGTTGTAATTTGTAGATCTAAGAAGTTATCACATATTTTGTGAAGAATTAATCTTATGCCATTATGTAAGCCTTGTTCTTCGTTAAGTTCCACGAAAACATCGCCATAGATCCTCCTTCTTTCAGTTCTAGAATATATGGTGATAAGCCGCTCGTGTCTAAACTGTCCAAAAATTCAGCGGGTATTGTAGAATTTCAGTTTCATCTTCAGTAACTAAAGAATTTACCCTGAAGTAGGATTTTGATCTTCCAGGAGGCCGATCAAAACTTTTGAATTTAGCGTGTTAAACTACTGGCCCAGAGAAACTGGAAATAGCTCAGACGATGTAATATCCTTTCCGTAAGTGTCAGTGATGATATTAGTTTCTGAGAAGATACAAACCAATAGAATATGACTTCCTAGAATACAATGACGGATACCAATCTTCGAATCAATGAAATTAATCAATGAAAGTTCTTCTGTGTTAGCTCCCACATTTTTACCTACTAATGGAGAAAAGATTTTGAAACTATTTTAAATATAGATAAGCAAAGGAAACTTGACGTTCCTTGAAAACGGTCAGAAAATATTTTTGCAAGATTCAGGATCGAACCGAGTATCTTTGGCACGGAAATCCAAAACGTTACCGAATACACCACGGAACAAGTTGAAACAGAGCGGGGTCCGAGCGCTCTTTATACGATAGTTCAAGAAAGAAGTAACAGAGTGCACTCGACTATTGTGTGCGCTGCTCCGCAAGAACATCTAGAAGGAGAGGGATACGAATGGTTCGTAATATACCTAGGTTTTTAATTTTATTTATGATCTTAAAGCATCTAAGGCCCAGGCCGGTTTGGGGAGGAAAAGGGAAGCGGGAAAGTGTCGGCCAGGGCTTAATTTGAAAGTACCATTCCGGAATTAGCCTGGTGTGACAGGAAAAACCCTAGATAAATCTCAGTCAGAATAGTCGGTTGCTGAAACTCTACCGAAGGCCTCCCGAATGCTAAGCCAAGGCCTCGGGCTCGAGAGCCACGGCCGCTTGATAACATATTTGTGTGTAAATACGAAAATTAAAAAATAAACATTCATGAAAATCGGTCCAGTGAAAGCCGCTGGGCAACTGGACGTTTTACGAAACTATTTTTAAAATATTTTAATGTTTTCAAACATTTTCCGACAATTTTTCGATTTTTCAAAAATTTTGTGTTTTTGAAAATGTTGCTCAAAATTCGACATTTTTGGATATATTTTTTAATTTAAAATTTTTGTGTTTTTTAATATGTTTCCGAAAATACGACATTTATGGATTTTTTTAAATTGAGTTTTGAAAATTATCGCGAAAATTCATAGCAAGCGGGCCTGCGGCTATCTTAATAATTTTTTATAATACTTTTTAATTTTCCAACACTCAATGAAACACCTTCCATCATTGAAGCACAGAACCGTTCCAGGATTTTCTTCAATCACGGCAGGCACGGGATGGCACCGTCATTATAGCCCCTGCCCGACATCTTCCAACACCCTTTCCCGCCCCCCGTATCCCGGTCTGAGCCTTAGATGCCTAAAGACTGTAAATAAAATTCAAATTCAAAAATGAAGATAGCAGTGTAAGATTTCATTTTACTCTTTACAGGGACATTTATAATATTTCACTTTTCTCCCTAGTGCTTTGATGGCCCATCCCATTATTTTACAGATGAAAATATATTTAATGATCTTTCAAAGAAAAAAATACTGAAATCCTAAAGCTAAAGTACCCGTCCGTTGGTGCGGAGCGAATAAAATATGTTGCAAACATTCATTGGGACAGTTACCAATACTCGCTTACACGTGGTGGGCTGCGTGCTTAACTTGGTGAGTTTTGGGGGCTGCTCCCCTTTATCGTAACCATAATCTCTGAATGGCTGCGCTTCCATGGAGCAAATATGCTGTATCTGTTACAACCACCACCACTACTACTACTACTACTACTAATACTCCTGCCAGATACTACTATAATGATTTAAAACATTGAACCTACATATTTTTATTTACAACAATCCACATTTAAATTTAAAAAATTATTGCCCGCCCACGGGTGCGGGTGAATGAAATATGTTCGCAACAGTCATTGGGGTGTCATCAATACTCGATTTTCTGTGGCGAGTTGCGCCCCTAACTTCGGGAGTTTTGGGAGCTACGTCCCTTTAATCGTAGCAAGACTCTCCGAGGGACTGCGCATCCATGATAAAGATCTGCTCCCATATCCCACGGGGCTTGCGACCCCATAGAGGAGTTTTGATACATTTATTGTAGTCTACTCGTGATGGTACACCTTCACACCAAATTTCGTTTCCCTGGTTTCAGTGGTTTGGGAAATTACTTTTTCGGCGGACATTATTGGATTAAGACGGCGACTTTTCTTTAAACGTTTTCATATATTATCGTGAAATACTCGTGCTGGTACACCTTAAGACTAAATTTAGTTTCTTTAGTTTTGTTGGTTTGGAAAATGCCTTTTGGCGGCCATTTTGGATTAAAATGGGCGACGTTTTAACGCTTTCTTATATTATCGTGACTCACTCGTGATAATACACCTTCATACCAAATTTAGTTTCAGTGGTTTCGAAAACGCCTTTCTGAGCGGCCATTTTGGATTAACACTTCTTCTTCAGTTGAGACCTAACGGAGAGGAATGCAATTTATTGATGGCTCATCTACGTATTAATCCGGATATTTTAAAATTAATTATCAAAATCGGTCCAGTTGAACGGACAAAGTTTGTGAAAAATATGATAAATATTCCCCCATAAGGAATACATAGGGGAGAACACTCAAACACTCCTCCTTCAGTTGAGACTTGACGTAGAAGAATGCGGTTTCGTGATGCCTCATTTACATGTTAAGCGGGACATTAAAAAAAATGAATTAACAAACTTGGTACAGTAGAACGACCGGACGGAGTAAACAAAGGGAGAACACTCAAACACTTCTCTTTCAGTTCAGAGTTGACGGAGAACTATGCGGTTTCTTGATGCTTAATTTACGTGTTAAGCTGGATATTTTAAAAACAGAATGATGAAAATTGGTCCAGTAGAACCGCCGGACGGACTGGACAAAGCTTGTGAGATGAATACATAGGGGAGAACACTCAAACATTTCTCCCTCAGTTCAAGCTTGACGAGAGGAATCGGGTTTATTGATGGCCCATCTACGTGTCAAGCCGGATATTTAAAAAGGAATGATCAAAATCGGTCCAGTAGAACGGCAGGACGGACTGGACAAAGAAGAACACTCAAACATTTCTCCTTTAGTTGAGACTTGACAGAAAGGAATGCGATTTAATATGATTTATCTACATATAAGCCGGCAAATTCTAAAAAAAGAATGATCAAAATCGGTACAGTAGAATGGCCGGACGGACTGGACAAAGCTTGTGAGAGGAATACATAGGGGAGAACACTCAAACACTTTTCCCTCAGTTCAAGCTTGGGAGAGAGGAATCCGGTTTATTGATGACTCATCTACGTGTTAAGCCGGATATTTTTTAAAAAGCGTGATCAAAATCGGTTCAGTGTAAAGGCCGGACGGACTGGCCAAAGATTTAGCAAAGTTTTTTAATACAGGCTGACCTCGTTAATCCGAACCCATGGTACTCCGAACGGCCTTCAGTCGTCGTCTGTACATACGTACTGTTATTTTTAGATTTTGATGTCACAACAATGCAACAGTAAGCTTGGGATGAGACTTCTCAAGGGAACATTGTAAGCTCTTGGACTAAACTTTGGCCTCTTCCCCAAAGACCGCCAAACGAAAATTCATCATATTCCTTTGTGTCTGACATTGTTCATGTTCTCCAGGTTGTTCATAAGCAGACAGATGACCTTATTTCGGAAGGAAATGTTACTGAGTGGCTAAATGAAGAAGAGGCAGGGTTAGCAAATGAACACTTATCTGATGCTGAAATTATCCAACGTATACGAGAAGAAGCAGAGAGCGGTGATGAAGAAAACAATGTAGAAGAAGAACCAACTCAAAGTGTAAAACATGCAGAGGCGATGCAAGCTTTCAACACCTGTTTGAAGACTTTTTCAAATGACTTTTTTTACATAAAGTTACAGTACTGTTCTGTAGTATTTAAAGAACAGTAACATACAAAGTTTCATTGTGTAGTAGAGTAGGTCTTTATTGTGTAATTGTTCAATTTATTGTACGTACGTACATACTGTCAGTAAATTGGTTTTCTAGCGAATTACTCTATACCTACCTTATTTTAAGCTTGTTTCGGGCGTTTCTTTAGCATTCCTTACTAATCCGAACTTTTTAATAATCCGAACAGCTCAAGCAAACAAATATTCGGATTAACGATGTTGGCCTGTATATAGATAGACGAATATTAAACTTCCTGTGAGATAGGCAACCCAAACTTCACACAATATATGCGTAGTTACGTGCATTTAAGGATAATTTCCAATTAATTAATTACAGTTAACTGGATTATTCTGTCGTATATCTAATGATTGAATATTGTAGTGTCATCGGAAGCTAGCAAGTTTACAAAATTTCAAAGAAATCAGATGAAGGAAAGTAAGTTAAAAATCAATTACAAGATTTTTACCTGAGGTGATTACAGAGCAAGTTAATATAAAGCGTGTAAAAAAATACATTAGACATACGAGGTAGTGCTGCCATCTTTTGTTGGAGACCGTTGCTTTGCATTAACCTTAATGGAGCTTAATGGAATTCTCTCCTTCTACATGATGAGTGGTGGAGGAAAGTAAGGGCGTATGAGTAGTGCTTAAGATGGAAAATTTGTCATAGCTTGCATATTTTCAGCTTACAAATTTGCAATCGCGACTTATAGTAAAAGTGTTCATGGAAATTCTATGTTTCTGTAAATTACATCGAAATACTTTTCAAACGATGTTACTTAACCCCTGTTGCAACTTAAGAAAATTAACTCGAGGTTCTAATTGAAGTGTTTCGGAATTTATCAAAGAAATCAGTCGATTAGGAATTCTCGATGCCCCTTTCTGCATATTCGAAGTTTACAGCAAAAGCCATTGCAACATTTTTTTTTTTTTACGAAAATGATAATGATTTTAAAAAAATCGGAAATATGCAAATGGAAGGTTAGTCCAAAAGTGAAGTTACATATATGGAGTTGGATGAACACACGTATCAAAATCAGGATATAACACGAGAAAAAACGATTACAAAAAAATTGTTGTTTCATACGTGTTTTACTTCAAATTACAAACTAGGCGTAAGGACAGACCTTAGAGTCTCGCAGCGCAAAGAATCCACAAGATTGCAGGATCATAATGAGACCGCAAGGTGACGTGACGCTAGATGGCACTGGTTGCCAGGAATAGTGAACAATAAAACACGTATGAAACGACATTTTTCTTTTTGTAGTCATTATTTTTTGTTCTATATCCTGATGGTGATATGTATGTTCATCCAACTACCTATATGTAACGTTTACACATGGACTAACCTTCATTTGCATACCTCAGATTTTTTTATTCGTTACCATTTTCTTTTTTTTTTTAAAGTTGCCATGACTTTTGCGGTAACCCTCGTATGTTAAGTGTGTGTGTATGTGTGTGTGCATCCACGTGCCTACATGTGCCAGAAATAAGAGTGACAGTACAGTAACAGCTGTTAACAAAGAGAAAACTCTCCCACTATATCACAGAACGTGTTCGAGAAGCAAGAATACTCTAACATTAATCAGGTTTTTCACAGTGGATGGACAGGTCATATTTTAAAGAGACATTTTTTATTTTCTGGACACAGGTCGGAGCTGAACAAGTCACAATAGTGGAAGCGAGCTGTTCGTACTGAGATGAGATTAATGCTAGAGAAGAACATCGCACAGAAAAAAATCTAAAGTCAAATATAAATGAACGCCTCTACGATATAACAATAAGGTGAAATATTATTTGATGCTTTTGAATTCCTGCGGAATATCTAGCTATTGAGTAGGTTGTTTGTCTGTCTTTCTAACGATATCTGTTCTGTATTTTATCTTTTTAATTTTCTTTTTTTATTATATTTCTTTCTTTACTCTTTTATTTATTTATTCTTACTATCTTCCTTCCTCCATTCCTCCTTTTTCTTATTTCTTCCTTTCATCTTTTTTCCTTGCTTTCTTTTAACTTCCTTTCTGCCTTCCTTCCATTCTTTCTTTATTCCTTCATACTTTCTTCCATTTTATCTTCCTTCCTTTCTTTTTATCTTTCTACCTTTCTTCCTTACTTTATTCCTTCATACATTCTTCCCTTTATCTTCCTTTTAACCTTTGTTCCTCCATTTCTTTCTTTCTTCCTTTCATTATATCTTTCTTTGTTCCTTACTCTCTTTCTTTCTTTATTCCTTTTCTTCTTTTTCTCTTTTTATTTTCCTTTCTTTATCTTTCTACCCTTCTTCTTTCCTTCCTTCCTTCATTTATTTATTTCTTCTTTCTTTCTTTCTTCCTTGCTTACTTCCTATCTTTCCTCCTTCCTTACTACCTATCTTTCTTACATTCATTCCTTCGTTCTGTTGTATGTTTGTTTCTTATTTTCTTGTCTTTTACATTTTTAAGTGTTTCTCCTCCTTTTCCAACCATTTCTTTATATTTTCTTTCTTTTCCTGATTGTTTCCTCCTCGCCTCAACATTTTCTTCTTTTTTTTCTTTGCTGTTTCAATTTCTTAATTCTTCTCCCTTATTCTTTGCTTTACATTCTTTTAATGTCTCTTCCTCTTTCTTAGCAGATATTTATGTTAATTTCTTTCTCATTTTCTTCTTTTGTAATTTCTTTTGTACTGTTCTCGTTTGTTCATTTGTATTTTGTTTAATTTCTGTACACGCTGAAAATGAGCTGAGGAAGATTGGCGTACATCAGTATCCTGGGGCTTATTTTAGTTTTAACCAACACTCAATTGTTACTAGTCTAACGAAGTTCACACAAAATCCTATATATGTCTTCGCGGACTGTTAGGCTTTGTACACTCTCGACCTTGCATCCCCAGCATGCAAAATCCAGGAAGAAACACTGTGAGAAATCGAATCTTCCTTCTCTTTCCAATACAAATTTAAATACAGTAGAGTCTAGCTTATCCGACATAAACGGGCCAGCAGCACGTCGGATAAGCGAAAATGTCGGATAGTAGGGAGGTGTTAAGAAAAAGCCTATTTGTAGTAAGCTCAAATTGCACACTCATTTTTTTTCTTTTCAATTTGAATTGTCTTCTCCTTCTTCACTTGCAAACTACAATTGAACGTTATTTTTGCTTTTTTATTTCAATGTCAATTCCAGAAAGAAAACGAAAGTTATCTTTTTCTTTTCTTTTTTCTCCCCGACCTCAGGTAGATTCTGGAAACACCCCCGAATGACTCTAATTCATTCGTTCTGTCCCTATCCACGCATCAAAGAAAGAAACCCCTCTTCTTTTATATTTTTTTGTTGTGCTTCTTCAAAACAGCATCGAAGAGTCATAATTTTGTTCTCTACTTAATTTACCCATTTCAATTCATATAGTCAAGGACAGTTTAGTCACTTTTGCTTTTGGTATAAACTCTTGCTTTCGATTGAAATCAACCCTTTCCCACGAACATATATTTGAGCTTTCTCAGAAATGATATTTTTTTATACTTCTTTCATAAATACAACGTTTATATTTTTTTGTTTCTTTTTCATTCTGTGTATCTATTGTTAAAATAATCCTTGAAATAAGAAAGTATATGTCTCACTGGAGGAAATGTCAAAATTATATTTTTGTGTGATTTGTATTTCCCTATGTTGTATCCAAAACAGAGATTCTTTGAGCAAAATATAACTATAGGTATACATACAACGTTCATATGTTACAAGTGTCAACCATACATAAATTGTATTGTGTTACCAAGATTCTTTTATCTGTAAACTTCTTGTTCTGAGTGTATCCAATGTAACCTCCTACAATGCTAAGATGTGAATCAAATTTATGTTTCCCGTATTGTAATGTTCCAAAGATGTAGAAGTTGACAGTAAGATACAAGCACGTTAAACACATTTGAAATTCAAGACACATAATCCCAAAATTCCAAAACCTATTTCTCACGACATGATTCATACTCCACTATGCCTAAGGCAAAACCAGGCCAATGAAGGAATACTTTTAGAAGAGAACCATAATCTCCCACTACAAAATTGAGGACCATCCAATGACCACAAGTGGAACTTACAGGAGTATGAGTTTTCTAGCTTTTCCTCTCCTTGCGTCTACAGAAGTAACGAACCAAAAGTAAGTACGCATGCGCAAGTCACTACTAGACTTCGCTACAACGAGCCCTTCGGCAAAGTAAAACGAGCTGAGACTTACATCCAGCTGACTGGGGACTGTCTCTATGACGTCACTACGTATCCAATCTTCACGATTAGAATCATATCCACCCAATTACCAAATTATTGGATAATTGAAGAAACAGAGACAGTTGAACTCCGCCCTAGAGATATCTCGTTCCTCTCCGAGAATCTCGGGAACGACGGGAAAGTTGGAGTACAAAAGATGGACTCTGAGACTAGGAAAGTCAGAGACCAGTCCACCACCAGACACAATCATGTAACCTTAAGCGATTCCTTCTGCGTAGCGCTGGCGTCGCTTTCCAAAAACCAAGCTAATCCTACCTACAGAAAGCTAAAATCCTCAACGACCTAAATACCTCGTTATTCCTGGTACCTGTGTCTGGTCTTTCCGAAGTTTATTGTAAGTCGGTTGCCGGGCTTCGAACTCACTGACCACCAAGAGCTGTAGAGGTGCAGCTCCACCACCGTCGAAGCTTGCCTGCAGTTCCAAGTCGCCGTCATGGAAGCCATGGCGACTTGTCGTGTGGCCCAAACTTTGCCTTTCCTAAATTCCAAACTTCACAACATTTTCTCTAAAAACTTACACTCATAAGGCAAAACTCCTGACCTATAACACCTTGAACTGCTACATTCTTTTATTCAAACATAGAAACTGTTTCTAAAGCCTAAACGTCTTACTTGCAGCTCACAAACTCAAAATTTATAAAATCTATATAAGCAAATAAAGAATGTTCTTCCATCTAAGAAAAGGAACTTCTGATTTCAGACCAGAACTAATTGACTGGGTAGCTATCAAGCTTTCGACCGTCACAAGTTCCCACGTACCTCTTCAATAACTCTCAAACGACTTCTAAAATTCTCTTATTCCAAGAAAACAGTCAAATTTCTTGGAATCTTTATTTTGTTTTGACGCTCTCTTCCAGAAAAAGAAGAAAGAAAAACGCCTCCGCTCGACCACGCGTCATATTAAACGTCAAACATATGTTATAATTTTATACATTACGAGCCATATAATCAAGCTTCACAATAAAATAAGAAAAGTTAACTGAAAAATTAACAATTTCTTCATCAGTTATTTCATGCTGATCATCATCCTTCATGCACTGAATCACAGACACATGAGTCAGAGTGTAGAAGGGGGCGGGATTTGCGGTAGAGTCGGGAGCAACAAAAAATAGACTACGTTTACTACTTGCAGTTTTTGTTGCGATTGATATTTTTTTGCGATGTCGGATAATACTGAATATCGGATAAGCGAAGGAAGGATAAACGAGACTCTACTGTACTTCAATAATAAAAATATTTCCCTATAGCACATTAAAGTTCCACTATAAATTAACTATGTCTTTCTCTCTCTCCTGAACAATCAGAATTCGAGCACAGCGGAGTAATAAAAAGCCGCAATAGATTTGTTTCTCAGTTCACCAAGTTTATAAATAATAAACAAGACTCTCGATAATATAGGAACTTCATCATTTTTTATTTGTTTTATGTTGCTTGATTAATTGGTTGCTTTGTTCTTCCTCTCCTTACTTTCCTATCTAAAAAGCCTCAAGGACAAACTTTTACGCTTCAAAATCCTACCACCCAGAGGATAATCAAACACGACATAGAATTAAAAAGTCTCCAATTCAATTCCGCACGATCAACAATTAAAAGATATTTCAAATCTTGTTCCACAAATATGGCAGTACATCACAAAAGTCCAGTACAATGGAAGTACTGAAGTCTTTAAGAATATTGATGCAAGTACACCAAGCGGTGTGCTTAAACCGACGTGCTCTCAAAGGCACATGTCTTTAAATCTATCTTCCTTAAATTTTTCAAACACTTTTGTTCAGCACGCTTCATACACACATATATCTTGCCAGAGACTCACACATAAATGAATTCCAAGAATAATAAAAAATTAAACTTGAATAGCTTTCTGGTATCTAAGACTTGTCCTGAAAGTGCGTTAGATACTACTTGGTTTTACTCTTGTGGATCTTCCTTTAATTCTACGTATTCAGACCTGAAGACCACCTAATTACCAGCTTCAGTTCTTATCAGCTTCCCCCTGGTAACTACGTCATCAGTCCTGGGGGACTACTTACAGTGAAAATAAGACTAGGTGCTGAAACCCTCAAATCTCTTTTTGTGGAGGGAGTTACTTAATCAATTGTCTACTTTTGGCAGGGACGGATTTATGGGGGGGCATGAGGGGCATTGCCCCCTCCAGTCATTTCACAATGACTTTAAACTTTTCATTCTAAACCATAGCTTTTGTAGAAATTTTCCCCAGGGCTCCTCTCGTGCCCCTCCCCCCCCCCAGGGACTCTATCCTAAATCCGCCCATAACTTTTGGGCAATAAAACCCTAAAGCAGAGTATCTGCAACGGCAAGAAGAACTTAATTCAACAGGATAATATTTTCTAATAAGACAGAAATAAAAGATCATCTTTATTTATTGTGTTTTCGACTTTGCCATTTTCGAACTAAAAAATAAATTTAAAAAATGTAAATACAATATTTCATTGTTACTTTCATATATTTATATATTTTTAAAGCATATTTTAATATTTATTAATATGGAATTCTGTATCCTAAAATGAATACTAGCCTGCAATGATCTGTCGTTTGACTGGTCGTAGAACACTTTAGAATTTGGGTCACAAAACATTAGCTTAAAAACAAGTATCTGAAAACTGAAATAACTCGAAAAAATAACAAGAAAACTTTTTAAAGGCATACTTTTCCGAAACAATTCGTACTAGAAAGTAAAAAAAAATAATTTTGTATATGCATGACTGAAACGAACAGCATGGGGCGTGACAATTCAAGAATTTATAAAGTGACTGTATATAAGAGCGCGTCCCACGCTTCTCTTTCTAGTCATGCATAAACAAAATTATTGTTTTACTTTTTAGTACGAATTGTTTAAGAGAAGTATGTATTTTAAAAGTTTTTTTTATATATATATTTTTCTTTACTTTATTCCCTTTCATTCTTTGCAATTCTCTCTGACAATTTCACTGCAACCTGATGTCATATTTCATACTGTACAGCATTTGATATAGGGATTATATTAAAAAAAAAGCATACAGACCAACATACGCATTAATCATACACGCTCACGCACCAGTGCGTTAATCTTGCTTATGTACACGCATATATACACACGAATCTGTCTGCAACGCATAATCATAAACATACGCGACACACCCAAGCACATAATTTCACATAGAAATCTTCTTTATGGGAGCCGAAAACCCGAGTTTGCTTTGCTTGTTTGAATAAGGAAATTAGATTTAAAATACTCTGAAAACTCTGTGTAGAATTACTCTCTATTCAAATTAGATTTGCAAGTTATTCTGTGTCTTTTGACGAAGTTGCTCTATATTTCTTTCGTTCGTTCTCTCTCTCTCTCTTTCTCTCTCTATCTCTGTTTTTTTAAACACATGGATTCTCATTATCACCAGCAACAACATTCCATTATACCATAAAGAAACAAAGGAAGAAAACTGCATGTGCTCCTTCATTTTCAAATCTAGAATAGTATAAAAATGGTTGCTTCTTAAGGTCAGTGTAAAGCAACGATCTCCAACAATAGATGACAGCACTACCTTCATATGTCTAATGTATTTTTATCGTTGCACGAAATTTCAATGCTGCTCCTTCAAATTCAACCGTAGAGACTTCTAACTTTTAGGCAAGAAAGTTCCTAACCAATTCGAGAGTTCGATCAATACCGAACTTTTTCTTTTTCTTTTGGTTCATTGTTGAAAGAGTTTCATTGTTGCAGGGTTTAAAATTCACAACAACAATCAATCGATTTCAATAGTGAAGAAAAATGAAAATAACAAATCGACATTGATCGAACTTTTGAATTGGTTATGAACTTTCTTCCCTGAAAGTTAGAACTCTCTAGGCTTGAATTTGTACGAGCAGCATTGAAAGTTCGTGCAACGATAAAAATACATTAGACATATACGGAGATCGTGCCGCCATCTTTTGTTGGAGATCGTTGCTTTACATTAACCTTAAGATCCAATCCAAGCTGGTGTTTAATTTAAACCGGAACACGAGAGCTAATCAAATATCTAACTAGCGTCATTATATAGCAATTAACATCTTAACAAACTGATGAGCTCTTAAAATCCGTGTTAGGTAAACTGAGCTCCAAAGCTTTCTGTTCAATAGACCGGATACGGGATTTGAACCCAATATTAGGAGCACAGAAAGCGGATGTTCTAACTTCTCTGGCAAAAGGAGGTCACATCCGCTAAAAAAAAGCTATACGGATGAGCACTCTTACGAGGAAACAATTACAGAAGGTAGCGACCAGGTTCTTTAATCCGAACAACCATTTCGGTATTGACCATTGAAAATTTTACTCTACAGAGCTTAGGGTGAAAAGGTAGCAATTAGGTTCTCTCCTAGGTAATAGGCTGGCCTAGGCTTCAACTGCGGTCTATCAGTAGACCACGAAGGTAAATTTGGTTGTTTGTTGTTATTACCAAGCTTGCGTTAATTTGATTTTGTCTGTTCGGCTTTTCTGTCTTTCAGTTTCATTCCAAATTGTTTTTAACTTTCCCTGTATATATTCCCCGTGAATTAGAATAGCACCTCTGAGTTGTATCTACTATAAAAAATACAGTCTTAAAAGGTTGTGGTGTCACAAATTGATAAGCGAACTAGTGATTCGAAGTTAAGGAATTTAAATCTGAAATCAGTTTCTTTGAATCTGCTTTTGTTGAAGCGTTAGCTAGTCTCAGTTACAGATTGAATACATGCAGTCATGATTTAAGTCAGGGTTTCTCAACGTGGAGGTCGCGGGTTGTGTGCAAAGGTGTCGCGAGGTGTGTCCAGGAGTGTATTAAATATCCCTTTCCTCAAGGCTTCAACACACTAAAAGTGAAAGGAAACCCGGTTGTTATAAACAAGATAAGTACTTTTGGGGGTCGCCGGCCAGAAGGCATGGTAGAATGGGTCGCGGTATGAAAAAGGTTGAGAAACGTTGCCTTAAGGAAAGGTCATGGGATCACAAGATTGTAAACGAATATGTACACAAATGGATGTCGTTGAACTCAACTGTGAAGCTAGCTTCTTTCTACGAGGTGCCTTTAGGGACTAGCATGCGTTCGAAATTGCATGCATAAAGTACAAAATTACAAGAGGTTGAACCTGCTATTAAATATTTATTTCTTCTAACTATTTATTTTATTAAGTTGTAGAGCTCAGTTTTAAATATAAAGTTTATTAGGTACATACAATAGTTACAAATTGAGTTTTCTATCATTATATTGGCCACAAACCGAGAATAACATAATTTAAACCTCCCCTCCCAATATCGATGTACAGGAAGTCCTCATGTAGTTGTCGAAGAAAATGCCATTTTTTTTTTAAATAATAGAATGTTTTCAAGCCTGAATTTTAGCTTTCAAATATATTTTCGTACATCTTAATTTGTATATTCTTCGGCAGCTACATGAGGACTTCCTGTATACCGACATTGAACGTTGAATTTGAGATCTCTCGGTGTAATAAGTTACTTACATTCTTTGAGTACAGCTACAACCTAATACATATTAACAATGTTTGTCACAAGTTGTCGCTCATGTCTATCTGCATATTTATTTTTGTTAACAAAAACAATTCTTGATTGTAACAAGTTTCAATTATGCTAGATATTGCTGGTTAGAGAGGACTATAGCATGATATACAATTAGGATAACTTATGAAAGAAGAAAAATAAATCACACACCTTCAAAATATCAAGCTCGAATTTACATGTCAGGGGACTATCATTAAATATGTTTGACTAAACATTGAAAATATAGTTTTATGGTATATTAGGCTTGGTGTATTTTTTTTAGTAGAGAGTTTATTACCCTGCCATTTTAGAGTGATGGTGGTTGTATAAACTCTCACAAATTAATCTCATACTCAGTACTGCCACCTGGAAGGAAATTTTCCTGGGCGTACCGCAGAGGAAAAAATATCGTGTTCCGAATTTTGTGAAGAGGAGGAAAAAGAGGCGCATGTAAAGTACCTTGAAATGTAGAGAAATTCTTGTGTATATTTCTACTTTCAATTAACGGCATAAGAAATTGGAGTTACAACAATACACAAAGCAGCATCGTTGTCATTATTGACAGGTAAAAACTACAATAATAGAACATGTAATAATGACAATATTAGAAGGGATCTTCGAGAAGTAGATAGTTGTGTTGAAACTGGCTTCATCTTGCCCAGGATAAAATCTTATTGCGAAAGTTTGTTACTGCGGCGATGAACTTGCGAGTTCCGTAAACGATAGAGTAAATATTAATGAGAACATAGTTGAATATCATAGAGAAGACACTGTGCACGGATCCATCGCGCATACTGTGCAAAATCGAAATGGATAAAGTAAAAACAGAGTCACTATTCAATACCCTTGAGAAACAAGATGGGACACATAGAAAACTAGGAGTAAACAGCAGATTTGTTATTGGAAAGACAACTACTGGAAGATGTGCATACAACAAGAAGATAATTAGGAAAACAAAAGAAAAAGAATAAAGGCAAATGAATAGCAGGAACAATTGGAAAAAGAAAATAAAAAAAGATGCAGAATAGCGAGATAAAACAAAAACAGGACAGCGAAGAATAACGAAGTCCCGAGCCTGGATGGGATTAAAGGCGAAATCTTCAAGTAGCAAATAGAAATGTAAGCCCCAAATTTAACAATACCATTTAACGAATATATTAGCCAGGACAGATTTTCGACGGCGAAATTGTTAATTCTTGTAAGAAGAGAGAACAGATAAATGAGATCCCAAATCATTTCGACCAATTGGTTTGTTGAACGTCGTCGGTAAAAGCTTTGAAAACAATATTTGTACAAGAAATCAAAATTGACAGGCTAGACTTGGAACACCGAGCCCTCCAACTCGGTTTCAGAAAAGGGAAATCGACTGATGACTCAATTAACACTATCGAGAAGGAAAAAGGTAAGCAACAAGAAATATCTCTCTGCGAACTTCTATGACATCAGTAGAACGTTCGACAACTTCTGGTGTTCGTCTCTCCTGGTACAACCAGAGAAATGGGAGTGGAGAAGACTTGAACTGTCAATAAGGACTATTTTAAACAAAAACACAACTCTTGCTTCGGGCAAACAGGCAGTAACAATACCAGCAAATGGGTGTCCCCAGGAATCTATCTGTGGACAGATCTTCTGGAACAACGTCTTCCAACCTTGCCTACCACAGTAGCACACTAATATATTATAAACGTTGACTTTTGATTTATTTCGTTGATTAACCGTTACTGGTTGAAAAAGTACTTTTAATTTCAAATCATATTTCAACAAAGACTTGGTATTGTTGATAAGATTGTTCGACGTGTATTCAACTGTTATTTTCAACTATGGTATAGATTTAGTTTCATGGGATTCATTCTAATTTAATGGGATACAATTTGTAATTAAAAGTCATTAGCTAATATTTTGTGTCCTCTTTTGCACGTAGAAAACACGTTGAATTTTAATCTATATGTCAACGAAAATTTGATTTCGTTGATAGGACGTTAATGTGAAGGGTTTTCAACTATGATATAGATTTCGCTTTATATGCGTTTATCTCAGGGGACATATTACAGTTATTGAGAAATACAAAGATATTAGTGCAGCGATGGTCGAAGTGCTAAAGAAGGAAAATGCGCATAACAAAGAAAGAAGAAAAGTATTCGTTATTCTTACATGATGGTGAAACAACACGTCTGGATTTGTAGTGGCGCTTTAAGACTGTCTTTTACTGTAGATACCGTAAAATAGACTCTCAAAGCGACTCCGTGCATGAGGGGATAACGTGTCAAGCTACCAACGACGAGTGCGGAAAGTTCCAGCTTCGAATCCCACAGTGTACGGTTGGATAATTTACTGTTGCAATCATGATGAAAGTAACGGATGAAATGCAGCTAAATGTGTATTCCAATAGACAGCAACCATGGTGTGTTTTGGCCAATTGAACCCATTTCTAAATCGTCCGACTCTTGATTTCAACCTGTTTCTTCTCAACCATTATTCAACGTCGAATAAACCGTTGAACAGACGGACATTTCGGTACATCAACACCGATTAAAATTACGTTTAAGTACGTAATACGTAATAGATTTTCTCCCGTCTGAAGGAATAATCCAGTTCCTCACTAAACACGGCCCATACAGAGAAACATTATATTAACGACAGTTAGTAGAAACACATTTATGGCATACGTGTAACATGGTTGCAACATCAGGAACACAGTGTTTAACATCAAAGAAACATAATTATGTAATAGAAGGAAAGAACAAAATAAAAGGCATACAAACTCGTCCAAGAACGTGCAAGGACTGCAACCGACAAGAGCACTTGTTGTAAGCATAAATAGAACCAGAATGTTCACTACGACGCCTGTCACACCTCTCCACAAATTTCGTCAATATCTTGAATACTGTTACGTATGCTCTATTATCTTTCTACGAATGACCCGCGTTGAGCCCAGCAGCAGCAATCACCCTAGCACTGCAACCACTACTCATCAGCATAATCTCAATCCGTTCACGAAGGGGCTGATTCACCTGCAATGACAGAATGACAAACCATTACCTTTAGCCAAATCCCAGATCGGATAGACCCTATCTCCTAAACAAACTAACGTAGGTAAAAATAAACCCTGCTTAACATTTGAATTTCTGAGACCGAGATAGCCTAAAACAATATGCCACACGACGCCCTTCAATTTAAAATTCTCGACATGAATCCAAGATGGCTACTTTCAAGATGGTCGTCATGTTTATGCGCACGCTTGGTCACATGTCTGTCTGTCGACAACTTTCAACTCAAACATTACTAGGGCTAGGAAGGTGGTTGAGGCATTACTGACAAGGTTTCGACGAGACTAGCTCAAACCCGTATCGTTCATCTAAATTGCAGGAGAGGGGGTGCCAGAGATAGGGGCAATTTATATCTGGAAGCACTAGGGCTAGGAAAGTGTTTGAGTTGTCATAGGAAAGGTCTCGGCAAGACGAGTTCCAGCCCATATCATTCATCTAGACTGCAAGGACGATTCCCAAGTTTTGAAGGGGATTTTCAACTTTGGAACTACTACCCCAGTAGCACATACGTGTTTCAAACGTTGATAAAACCGTTTAATGTTTGCCTTTTCAACGGTTTACTCAACCGAAAAAACGTTGACAACGTTGTTTGGTTGAATATACCGTTAAAAAAGCGGACATTAAACGGTTTTATTAACGTTTTAAACACGTATGTGCTACTGGGGTAAGGGTAGGAAAGTGGTTGAGGTGTCGTTGGAAAGTTCTCGGCAACCAGTATTATTCGTCCAGATTCCAGGGGCGGATCCCGAGTTTTGGGTAAGAGTTTACAGCTTTGGAACTTGTTTATGAGCACAGTCCTGCGACTAGGTTCCGCCTCGCTTGTTTCAAATTCGTTTTCCTGTTAAGAGTTGAAATTTACAACTTTTAAACCGCTGAGAAATTTGTAACCGTTCGTTCTAGGTGAAAAAGTGGAAATAGTGACTCAGGAAGAAAACATTACAATATTTTATTTTGTACTCCTGCAAAATTTCTGTACGGACCACCGCTTATGAGATAAATAAAAAAAAATGGCGACTTTAAAAAAAATACGGATTGTTCTCATTCTCCAAACGGTGTCAACTTTTGATATGATATTCAGTAGGCCTTTCTGCATAGAATAACGAAAAAAATCATTTTATTGTAGACTTCCACGTTAGCGGTAATTTTAAGTAGATTCCCTGAACGACTGTGTTAGTTAGTCAAATTAAGAAAGTTCATCGTACATCACGAATTTCATTCTTCAAAATATCCACGAACACGGCAAAGTTTGTAGAAGATGTTTTCTTTGACACATTTTAATCCCAGTTTTATTTCAGTAGTCTTAGAAACAATACTTGTTATAACAGAAGAATAATACGCGGAAAAATTAATCAATGCCATGGCGTCTGGAGTACAGTACAAATGAGCACAAAATGCAGTTGCGTTCCATTTCGCCTGTTCGTTATACAACCCAAATGTATGCAAAGAAGTGCTGGGAGGCGTAACACTCCAGGATATACTGTTCAATCTGCAGACAAATGTATCAAAGAAATCGCGTTTAGAATCTCTTATGACTAAGAGATTTTTTTTAAGATAATCAGGTCAAATCCAATTGTATTTCTTTTCTACGATTTTAAAGCTTTTAAAAATAAAACGATAATATTTGTATAGACATCCATCACGATAGGTATAATCGAAAATCGTTCACCGTAGCGTCAACATTCTAATTATCTATTCTAGTTCTTGAACGATTGGTTGAATTTCTGGAAATGTTTTTCACACAAAACTTGTTCAGAGTTGAGCAGTAGTTCTAACAAAATGAAACTTCACCCCACTTTCTTTTAGAAATTTTCAACTTATCCTCACACTTATACATATTCCCTGTGTGCAGCACTGGTTTTCTAAATGCAACGTCTCAATTCTGCACATGCTCTATTATAATACATTTGTCGTTTGGATGTTTTGCACTCAATAATTTTCGAGTCAGAGGCCAAAACCCAAAGTTTCTGGTAAGGAAAAGTTGTAAAGGCTGTGCCATGTCGAACGAATGACGCCTCTGGCGAGCACACCTTAGTTAAGGTACTATTCCTGTATTTGTCTAGCAAAACCGAGGAAAACCTCAGTTAGAAAGGTCACCAGCAGAAGGTAAATCTCTTTCTTTTCCTCAGTACCCTTTGGAAAATCCGCAACTGGATCTTTAACAATGGACTAGGTACATCATCATTGTCCTCTTCTCGTTGAGTGGAGGTCTTTTCTCGACGACAAATTTTTCTAATAGAATTTTGCTCTATTCCTTGCTAAGTACTTCATTAACTTGATTATTATTTTCGGTTTCCTGTCTCCAGTTCTTCTGAGCATGCTCAAAATAATATTATCTTATCTCATACGTTTATTTATTATTATTATTATTATTATTATTATTATTATTATTATTATTATTATTATTATTATTATTATTATTATTTAATATAAAAATCTCCTCCGAGGTTTCTCAACTGTTGATAATTAATTTTTGCATAATTGTAATGGTTGTATTAGAGGAGGTTTAAAAGTATTGAGATTGGCGAAAAGTTACGGTTTTAGAGTAGAGAGTCATCCATGTTATAGTACAACCGTAAGTATCACCTTATTACCGTTGTCATCGTAACAAGGCTTTATTATTAAACCTTACTTTTTGCGCCTCACGTGAGAACGGTTGAACAAATTTCCTTGAAACTTGATATTATTGAATTGATATTAAATGTTAAGACTAAAACACCATATTACAATGTTAAACTATTTACAGTTTCCATGGCAAAAAGACGGAAGTATTAAATACGTTTCCGAGAATTACCTAGGAATGACTGATTCCATTCCAGGCAAATTTCACATAATGACCTCGGGAAATGCTAACGAGACAAATTTATTTAATGTTTTTACATTACGTACGAACGGTTGATCCAAACGTGACTTGTTGGGAAAGATTGTTAAGGCTTTAGCTACATTAAAATGTTATAATATTTACCGTTTAGTCAGGAGACTAAACTATTAAACACTTACTAGAGGATTATGAGCATTAGTGAGTGGATCAGTGGGAAAAGGGCACATGCCACAAAATAT
Organism: Lepisma saccharinum; assembly: GCA_022664845.1. Taxonomy (NCBI): domain Eukaryota; kingdom Metazoa; phylum Arthropoda; class Insecta; order Zygentoma; family Lepismatidae; genus Lepisma; species Lepisma saccharinum. The sequence continues at coordinate 1,538 of JAGDQP010017946.1, read as the reverse complement.
TGTTTTTATAGGAAAAGCATTTTCATTGAAATGCTTGTTCTGGTAAAATATTATGCTAAAACTTTATATATTATGCTAAAACTAGAGCAATGCAAGCAAGTAGAAGGTCCTTCTGAACTTCATTTAAATTCTAGATACATGAAGATATCACAAAGTACTATTATTGGAAAACAAAATCAAGCTGAAATACATTCTGAAGTCGGGAAAAACAGTTTATTGCTCTACGTACAAAACCATTGTCTTATAGCATACATTGCTCAAAATTGAAACTGTATTACTTAAATGATGTATCAGTACATAGTAGACTTAATATGAAAAATCACAAAACATTTAAGAGGTTTAGTTAAAAAGGACACATGCCACATCCGAATGAGAACTGACTTTTTACTTCAGATAGACAGTTTTTGCTATCTAGTGTTTCATCCCGTAATAACTGTGCTTGTGGCATGTGTATTTTTCTTACTAAAATGAATACCATAGGCACAGTCATGATGAGAGGAGACGCTAGAAACGGTTTCTCTGAAGTAAATAGCCAGTCTTTATTGGGAAATGGCATGTGCCCATTTTCCACTAAATCCCCTCATTTCAGGACATAATCCTACCTGCTTTAATCAACCTTATTTTAATAATCCAACTCGGTATCAATATGTTGATTCCTGTTTATTAATGGTGAAATTGTACTCGAGTAGCAAAGGAATACTAGCAAGATTTGGTCGATGGTCGCGATGCTTTTGAAGGATTAATTTCAGATGCACTCCCCATGTCATTGTAAGCCTTAATATCCCTGGCTTCACTGCACTAGACAGATGTTCTTTCTTCACTGGGCCACTCAATTAATAAATGCATATTCGAGCATGACAAAGGCACGATTCAACCAATTTCAGCTCGACGCGGTAACAAAATACTTTTAAGGCTTTAACAATATTAAAGCGCAAAAAACATTTGACACCTCCATTGTAACCAAACCCAATTGCACTCAAGTGGTATTGAACACTTTTCTTAGCATTACGTACGAATTATTGATAGGATTGCAGGCCAAACTTTGCGTAGTGATATAGGGAAATAGCCTCAAAACATAAGCCAAATTAGAATGTTAAAATAATTTGTCGTTTTCATGGTAACAAGATGTTTATCAAGTCAGCTATAGTACTCCTCCGAGGTTGGCGGATCGACGATCAGCAGTTTCGCACATTGGTAGCTGTGTCCTTCAAGAAGGTATTTAAAAAATGTTATGATTAATTGTATGGTCATCATTAGAATGGTGCTTTAACAAAAAAAAAAAAATCATTTTCAGGCATCATGTTAAAACCGCGTTCATCTAAAAAAAAATCCACCATTTTGTTGACCAGTAATAAATAGTTAAAATGTTAGCTTTCGATACAAGTAAACATTTAGAATAACAAAATCTGTATTGGGACTCGCAGAAACAGAACCGTGTTCCATAAATGTGTATTCAATCGATTCCAGCTGGTAGCCAATGCCATATATTCCATTGCGATGGAAGAATCTAATCCAGCGGAAAGCTTATGTTTCTTGCT
>JAGDQP010017945.1:19294-37502 GCA_022664845.1 Lepisma saccharinum | reverse complement strand
TTCATATTCATGTATCTTATCTATGTTGAAGTTACTGTTTTCTTGCACTGATTGTAGAACTGCTTTTGTGACACGGTCTACAATAAGGTCTGCCAAACACTTTTGAATCACATCCGTTTTCAGCTGTTCACTAACACACTCGTGAATTGTCGAAAGCAAGTTGTCGCTAATGTCCTTTGCGGATCCACTTAGTTGCTTCCTGGGGTCATTGACCGCCAACTGTTGTCCCTCCGGGTTCCTTGAGCGCTCACCCTCTCTCTCTCTGATTGATCTGCGCGGCGTTACCTCTCCAGCTGCACCTCGTTGTTGCTTCGTGTTCGCAGGCTTTGGCATATTGAGCTTTTTTTTTCTTTTTATGAAGAGAAAATAATAATTATGCACTAAATAATCACTTCACACTCGGGACGTTTAGCTTTTCTTGTGTACGAGGGATTCACGCAGCAGATACTATATTTTAAACGGACTTTACATGTCTTTTACACCTACACAGCACTTAACTTGTGGACACGACGTTACTGCGTCCTCAGCACGGCAGCCATTGATCTTATTTTGTTCAATATCGATTTAATATCAGTATTAAACTGCAAAAAAAATAAAGTATTAATTGTGTACCTTGGTAGGGTTTGCATTTTCTAACCTGTGTGGATCCTGATCATTTTGCTGGGCGTTCTGACCCTTTTTTAAAGTGGGCGTTCTGACCGTTTATGTGGGCGTTCTGACCATTTTCAGAAGTGGGGGATCTGACCAGTGGGCGTTCTGACCGATTATGTATTTGACCATTTTGGTGAACGTTGTTGCCATTTTTACGAGTGGGCATTGTGACCGGTAGGCGTTCTGACCATTTCTGAATTTGCGTGTTTTGCCTTTTTTGTGGGCGATATGACCGTTTCTCTGGGCGTTCTGACCATTTTCAGAAGTGGGCAATCTGACATAGTCCCTAGGCGAATCCTTGGTTCCAACGTTGCTAGCTGGTAACAAAAAACTTCAGTGAACTTCGTTCCTGTTCGGAAAGCACGCGTCCGCTCCCACAGAAACTTCAGAAAGGCTCACACGACACCACCAACACATAATAACAGAGTAGTGTCAGAAGTAGGAGCATGGTAGGACTAGGACCGCTGCTACTTGGGGTTACGGTTCCTTGAAGTTGTTGGAGCGACATTTAGATTATTTGCATTTACTGTATATTCTACAGTGCAATCCACTAACAAACACAAATAATGTCAACACATTAATAAGACTTGGTACTGCTTCCTGAATCCTGAAGTCGAAATATTAACAGAGATGGAAAAAACAATTTCCTCCCCCTCCCCCAAAGACAAAGATAGCCCGAATATAAAGCCATTAACGGTCGTTGACCCGGTAGATAGTTCTCCTTGCCGATCACCAGGTGCCACTACTATGCAATTATCGCTCTTAGTTCAAACTATTGTCGCTTATGCGAGCTGGCAATCCCATACTCTTTAATCCTTGGTAATACCTCCACGGAAATAAATGTATTTTGAAAGCTTGTGCATTTGTATGTTTTTAAATGGTCCAGACTCGCTCCTTCTTCCATCCAGCATATACACTAGAAAACGCACGGCGTGTAGTGTGTTTTAGATTTCAATAAGTGGTTTTGGAAACCGAAGAGGGATGGGGGGATATGTGAGCAGGGATGAAACTCTGGTGTTTCAGTGCTGTAACCAACCAAACTGCAAAAAACAGCGTCTCTCAATATATATTGAAAAAGTTTCATGTACTGGAATTTATTAGGACATATTGAGCACAAAATGTACACAGAAGTAGTTAAAAGTTGCCTCATAGCTTACAATAAGTGCATTTCTTCCTTTTTCTTTACGAGGACAATCTGTTCTTATTGTATGAACAGTAACACGTGTATACAAGAAAAGAAAGTTGTTTGTCCATACAAAATAGTTCAATGTTTTATGTTGTGATTATATTTTTTTATTATTCAATAAATAAATAATTACTTTTATCTTCGTTCGTAGAAATTCATGATGATATATGCATGTCTTCTTATTTGTAACACGGTTAGCGAACGGTAATCTTGGTTGCACGTGGCCAAGGAAGATCCACGTGTAGTGTAACCAGATCGAGTAAATTTTTTAAAAAATGGACCGAAATTATCAAAATAAAGGACAGCTATGTTCAAAAAGAAGTAAATAAAAAGATATTCAAAACGTAAGAACTTTCGAACTTATGAAGCTAAAACATGAAACACTTGAAATTTACGTTAGCTTTCTGTTGAGATCTGGATTATTTTGCGTTATGATCAAGTCAGTAAATAATATTGACAGATACAGTTGAATTTGATGTTGATAGTTTGAATATTGAATTAAAAAAACACTAATGGAACTACTTTTACAGAAATGTTCATATCTAATCTTTTTACATATTTTGTTCTACAGGGTCCGGCAAAAGTAGTGTTAGTATTTCAATGAGATGTAACTTTAAAAAAAAATAGTTAAGAATTATGATGTTTATAACGAAACATAGCTGATATTCTATCCTAATTCAGAAATTTGTCGATGGAAAAGAATACCTGTTGGATTTCGACGTTCAGTTGTAATATATTAACGTGCTTTTAAAACGGCATGTAGGCTACTAGAGAGGAAAAATATACAAAACTAAGGGTGGCTTTTCATACGCGCGTGCATGCGTTGCTTGCAATTTAGCCTTTCCATTGTATTTACCCCTCTCCCACCATATTCTTGGTTCACGGTGCATCCTCGTGATATTTTTGTACAGATTGTCCATACATCAGACTCATTATTTAGCCTCAGGAGGGCTTACCGTTTGGCTATATGCTGTATGCCATTATATTTCCATAATTAATTCTTAATTAGCAAGCCCGTTAATTGTGTAGTACACAATTCGATACTCTTTTACGTTAAATTCTATTTATTCTGTGATTTTAGATGTATTTGTGATCTTTTGTATTGGCTCATTTTTTCTGGATACACCGCATATTTTTCCAGCGTTACATATTCGTGATCTTAGGCGACCATCCGTAGTTTTTGTTACGGGGAGGATTTCTACATGATGGATATGACTGCAATTCATTTTGAAGTACTACTAAGGTTTCAAGTACTGGGTGCGTTACGTTAGTCTGTTGCAATTATACAAAAGTCTTCAATATATTTTTCGGAACTGTCTGCTCATTCGAGCTTAATTTGTTTAAACTCTTGTAGGAATCGGGATAAGGAAAACATGGCGATTGCCTTTTGAAAACATCCATATGCTTGGGGATTTATTCTGTCTAACTTCTGGCTATCGAGACAAGATTAAAAGGGAACCTTTTTTATCGTTTTTTCTTGCCACATCTTCTAAGGAAAAAGAAGAAAAAGAGAATTCCTTTAGGGGTGTCCGTTTACCTTTAGGCTTTTGTTACCGCTGCATCTTGAACGATACAAACTTTCTCTTTTTGTTTTGGATTTCCGTTTGTCTAGTGTCGGAGACATAACAACACAGTACGAAGCCTTGCGATTTGCACCCCCTGGTTAGCCTATGGAAGATGCAGTACACACAGATGGCGTTGGTGTTGGTGAGATAGTCGAATTAGTCAGCGATGCATCATAGTAGAGGATGGGTCGGACAAAAGAGAGGCGACGTGACCAGAGTAAAATATGTAACGTAATTGTTTGTCGGCGGAAGATGTGACCAGGATAATGGACGGGTATTGTGTTCGTGTTAACGTTAGGCGATGCTGTGGCAGGGCGATTTAAACTCTAAGTGATGGAACTTCCATTTGAGCCCATAGTTCGGCTGAAATAGTTCCAAATTTCAAATCCATTCGGGGCGCCGTTCGTTTGGAGCAAGAGCGTGCGCGAGCTTACAGCTTATGTCGCTTGTATTGAGTGCTTTTTCGTGGGCGTTTATTAATTATTTTGAAATATTTATAGCCACGCTAGATTCTTTTGTTCCAGTATGTAATTTGGGGCAAACTAAGGGAAATTGTAGATATTTAGACCTCCCGAGGATTGTGGAATAGAGAAATGTCACTCTATAGTAAAGAATAGAAAAATACTATCATATGTACCCACTGCAACCTAAAGTAAGTTTCATAAGAAGGAGAGTGCAGTTGGAAATGAAATTTGGAATAAATATAAAGTAATAAATTAAACTAACCTAACTTAATAAGAACTCGAACCCCCCCCCACACACACTCAATTAATATGATAATCTATAGTAGTCTGCACTCTACAGTATATACCTATAATGTAACTTACTTAACTTACTGAACAAATTACTTGCAATCGTAAATTCAGATACGCTCATAAAATTTTCCTGTGTCATTTTCTTTTTTTTTTAAAAAAAGGTATGGGGAGCACCGCACCCTTTAACACCACCAGAAATTAAACCATACATATACCGTAATCGAATAATCCAGCCGAATAAAATATTCGGGAGACAAATTAACACAAAATTCCACAGTGACTCAACTGAATAGGAAATTTACATGAACGAAAATTAACCGAAGAGAAGAAAGAAACATAGGTCTCTTAGAAATGATTACCAACAACAAGTACGCACTGAGAGGTGTACATTCGTCTTAAAACTTGAGATCACATTTACTAGCACCTATATGTAGGAATAAAACAGTTTCTTTGTAATTAAAAAACAATTTTTAAAAATTAAAACTCTAAAGATTTTTTAAATTGAAATATAACCACAGTTTTGTCAACATTTCCAACTTGTGTATTAAAAGCAAATATAAGGAGGGAATTGCCTTTGAATGTTAACTACAAACTCGAGGGAGGAAATCCTAATTCTAATGTATAGTACCGGTATTCTCTGAAAAACTTTGGTCAAAGAAAATATATACATACAGGCAACACATGAATACATTCATTCACAGTCTATTTTAAAATACATCAAATATATTTGAAGCAGTGTTTCTTATAGAGATGTGACCACACTGAATCGATCACCCCCAAGTAAAAACAACAAATTTTGTAAAAACAAGGGTTCATTGATTATTCTACTAGAATTACGCCCTCTCTCCTCTTTTACCCCCTCTAAAGATCTAAATAACCCAGAACACTTTTCCCAAAGGAAAGACTGAGTTGAAGAGGGGACGAAAGAACTAATACATATTAAAGATGACATAGAAAACGACATTCAAACGCCATATCCACGGTATCCAAAAGTTGTGCCTAGAAGCACGTAAGCTCAAAAAACAAAAATAGCACACTGATACTTGGAAACCCGAGCATCTACAAGCTTTTGAGCAAGGTGTTCAGACTTATTTATGAGAATTTCTTTCAGCTAGATAAGCTAGCTACAAGAATGGTTTCTACTGAACATACGACACATATCAACCCAAGTATTGGGATCTCTGGTTCCTGCACAGATCAGAAAGTGAGTGATGATTGATTTCCAGGAATCCGGACTTCCATCCTCAATCATGGGCGAATTTATGGGGGACAATCCCCCCCAGTCATTTCAGAATGACTTAAATATTTCATTATAAACGATAGTTTTTTAAAGTAATACCCCCCCCCAGGGCCTCTCTCCTAAATCCGCCCCAGGTCCTCAATAAAATCAAAATGTTGTTGCATTACACCAAATGTTGTTTTCTTTTTCACGCAAGGGAAATGAAGTCAAAGGGCCGATTGCAAGAACGGAGTTTAATCTTAGTCTAAGTTAAGCCTGGGGTTGAACATCAATTTTCGAATACACCAGCTTAGCCTACTAAACTATGATCTAGTCTAGGTCTACGTCTTTGCAATCGGGCGCAAGTCTCGCAAATTCATCAAGGAAAATAATGAAATTTCTTATTCCCCCCCTTTTTATGTTTGTTCCATCATGTTGTATCTTCTTAAATTTCCGTACAATTTGAATAATATATCTACTATTTATCTACTATGTTTACTGAAATAATATTTCCAGTTAAAATTTGATCCGTCCGTGCATCGCCCTGGTGTGTATAGACGTTCTCATCTCGTATCCTTTGCACCAAGCAGAGCTAGCACCACCAAGCGGCAGAAACAGTGAACTTCACGACTTCCCTCACTTAGAGTTTAAATCGCCCTGGCTGTGGGTACTGGGTGGAGGGTGGTAGGGCGGTCGATCCAGCGATCGGGAGGCAGATCGTTGGCTCTGAGAAGACTGAGGTAGGAGGGACGCCATACCGATACCACTTTTCCACTGATACCAATACTGAAGAGGTCGATGCTGCCGATACCGATACCGATATTGATCCTTTTGAAAAAAATCCTATATATTATAAGACTTTTTCAAAATTATTAATTTATCAACATTGTAATAATATATATTAGATATATATGAAGGCCAAAATTTCACATACAAAAATATATAGCAGAATTTCATATTACGTTAGGCACAGAAAAAATATTATATATTATCAAATTGAGTACAAAACTGTCCTTTGTACTTCTGAGCACTTTGGGAGATAAAGGCGGCTGAGCGTGGCACTGATCTGTGACCACCCACTTCACCTCATGCCATAGGTCGAGAATATGTGCTCCCCATGCGCCGTTTCCGGCGCGTGCGCATTGTACAGGGAACACCGTTACCTTTTCTAGTATGTAAGTAAAGACTAAAGGGAAAATACTGACAAAATGAGCGTAAAGTGGTTCACTTGCAAGCATTTTGTTCTTAATCGAAACCTCTGACTCGTTTGAGATCCGAAATTCGAATCCCGGGTGTGCCTTCCTGACTGAAGTTACCTTTGGCTTTCCTTCAGTTACTACTACTTCTTTCTAACATGCGCTACTATTTTGGCATGGACGGACTAAAAATATCATTTGAGTAGTGCAAATGAAAGGCGTACACATGCATAAAGAAATCGATTATACCATTGATAATCATTTAGACGAATTTTAAGTCTAAAGAGACCCATGAAAGATAAGGGTCACTGTTGCTAATATTAAACAAATTAAAAATAATTCGGAAAATGTATCGGTAAGTATCCGTGTACACTTGCCGGTACAGATACTCCAAAAAGTTGCCGATATCACCGATACCGATATATAGGTACATCCCTGAACGGGTGAACCAGCGAAGCCGAAAGACCCCCTTGGGACGATAACTAGATGGAATAGTATTTAATCACAAAGCCAACCGTGTTCAATGAACTTGAATATGCCTGCCAAGTTCATATGATGAGGCTAGCGAGGCGTAAAAAGGATAATGTTCTACCATACGAGATGTAATGATCTTAGAAGCCATTGATGAAAGTCTTGGTGTCGGCTTCACCGCACTTGGTGACAGCTGTCATGATGAGCGATGACCGATATAATTTTGTTTTAAAAATATTTTACAAAAAAAGGAAATATCTGTTAAAAAACATACCCATGCCCCAGCCGGGAAGTCGAACCGTGGACCTTAGGATCGATGACCTACCGCTTGGCCACCCCCGTCCGGCACCAATCCCACACATATAAAGAGAAACATGGCACGTGTATTGGCCTTGTGCAAAATATATAGTGCCCCCTCCAAAGCTTGATCGAGTCAACAAATCAGTGTTGCCAACCAGATCGAGCAATAATGTTTGAACCACCTTAATATGCCCAGGTTGTACATTTTCAATCCTATAAGAATCAGCTTGCTAACTCCACAAATAAAGAAGATGCCGTATTTCATGTAAAGAGGACAGAGTTGGCAGCACTGGTCTGTTGCAGATAATCAACAATTAAAAATGTTATCATACTCTACATCGAATTCTAAGACTTTGTGGGCTCTAAAAAAATAAACCGAAAAATTCTTAGAAAATCCACAATTGTGGTATCTTCATTGTTTAATGTGGTACAAACGGCCAAGTAGTTTGATAGATAATGCCGAATTAAACAAAGCTAGCATAATTGACATTACATTGGAAGACGTTTCTGACTATATAAAATTTACGAAACCTAAAATGAAACCCGGGAAAATTTCCCGAAATTTTGAATTTGGTGTATCTTCGTTGCTTATTAACCGATTTCGAAAATTCCAACGCGGATGTAGAGAGAAATATAAATAACAATTATATAACGTACTGCGGGATGTATAACTCCCAGGATAAAATTCCAACATGGCGATTCAACATTGTCGATATGACAGAGCAAACAGTACTGATATCTTGGTTTGCACCCATTTTTTGCCGTCCTTGTCCCATTGCTGCAGTTCATTTGTACGCAATACCATACGAAAGAGACAATGACAAGCACTGTACACCACAGAAGTGGGAAATGTATAGTTTCGTATAGGAAATGATTTTTATTAATGAAGTCACAGCATTCGTCTCCCTGCTTTGTGGGTTCTGAAATAATAATTAGATAATAATAATGAACGTGAGGATAATAATAATACTAATAATATAACGCTGAAGGAGATAACAAGGGGCCAACGTTGACCTGTCAAACAATAGGATGGGGAAAATATGATGCAATCGTAACGAGATGCCATTATTACCACGTCCCATTAATAAAGCGTGGATGGACTGACATGTCCAACCGAGTTAGCGATCAGTCATAATATCCGACATACCTAAAACGGCATACAGAATGTTATTAAAAACAAGCCGTCTCCTTAAACATACCGCCTGTTACGTACTACCAATCCTGAACAGACCTTACTACAATGGAGTATGTGATATTAGAGTTAGGACCAACGATCGAACACGGTAATGACAATAGTTGAAATACACTCATACGGACTCCGTAGGCCACCACGTATACAGACAGCTGACTGTACATTACATATACACCTGCTGGATATACGAAACAAATGTCAGAGGCATTAGGTAACTACAGAAAGGTTGTATGTAGAGCGAATAGCTCATTAACCGAACAGAATGAGCAGACCATCACGGCGTAGAGCCATTGTAACACTCGAAATAGACATAATGACAGTCAATAACTGAATCGACGAACAGGTTGGTATTTGAACCTGGTTATTCGATTGTTATGGCATTGATTTGTAAATAACAGACACACATACTAACGTACATTCAAGAAAGCAATACAGCATAGGTAGAGTATAGATGGGAACTTGACGATCACGAAAAGCGAAAATGACACCCTCGATGATCAACGTTGTGCAGGGATCAGTAAAGAATAGCAATGACAGTTGCACTAGTCATCACATTACCGAACTGGTTGCAACCATAGTTTCGGGTAATAAGTACATCCCTTGATGGAGGCAAACATTGTTCGGTGAATCTACAGCATTTCCAACGATCAAGAACGTCATCTATGAATGCAAAGTAGTATGAACACAAGTAAAGTAATAAATTACATTAATAAGTCAACATCGATGTCTACGAGTTGTCCACACGTGGTTATAAGGATTGTCTTTACCCTGATGTTATTGGATAGCTATATGACACGATCGAATTGAAATGGAGCACTATGATTGGCTGGCAAGTCCTATAAGGCGGGGGTCTGGTGACAGGAATTGAACCCAGTGCTTAGTACGATGGCAGTTTGTGACTATTCAGGGATAAACGAAAGTGAGAATTGTATTTTGCAAGCTATAGATAGATGGATCCCGACATGTTCTGTGATCTGCATTCAGTGGTAAGCCTCAATTTCCTCTAAAATGTGATGGTCATGTTATGTAGCAACCTTTCAATGGATAATCTAAAAGATGAAGTTTTGGAGACGTTGGAGTTTTTCGATACATATGTTACCCTATATAACATATTTGAAGAAATGCATCCAGATCAAGACATCCCAGTAGAACACTTTATACGCACATATATAGGGATGATAGCAAATACGGCGATTTACAGGCAATCTACGATGTGCTATGGACAAAGGACTTTGAACATGGAGCTTCATTTTTGGCTTTGGAGCAGGATTAAAAATAAAACGCAACGATTCTAATTAAAAACAGTTGTTTATTGTGCAATTACCAAATACACTGCTTGGCTTACATATTACATAAAGCTCTACATAGGAATATAAACAGGTACAAGTCATGGTATAAACACAGTTCAGCAGTACAGAATATTATAATTACACATAACAGTGATACAAAACAAACGTACAGTGATACAGAATAATATAATTACACCTAACAGTGATGCAACAAAACAAAAATTCATTGATACAGAACAAAGTGGTATAACCCGTAGGATACAAAGTTTGTCAATGGTAAACCATAATGGTGTATATCCATCAGGACACAGTTTGTGTCGATGTATATTAATAGTGCTACACAGGAAAGTTGTATGACCACCAGAATTCAAAGTTTGGCATCTCATATACACCAATTGCTACCAAATAAGGTTTCGAACCAGCACAAACCAGCGCTTATCGTTTTATATAAACAAAATGCTACAACAGAACGTAATCTATTCACTTGAATACAGGACTTGGTGATGCATATAAACAAAATGCTACAAACGGAGGTAGTATAACGATAATGTGTTCATATAAAAGACATGGTGCCAGATAATGGTGTCTAACTGCATTTTATAGAGTTGTATATAAACTATGTAGATCGAAATACACAGATTGATGCAACAGGCAGTTGTTTAACCTGTAGAATGTATTCCAACGTGGCTGCAAGCAATGGTAACAAACATTAAGATGTTTTCTTCTAAGTTTTGTATTTTATAACTTTCCTCTAGTATTGCAAACAAGTTTAAAATTTGAATATTATACAACAACCATACGATATTTCATTACGTGTAAAGAAACTGTACTGTTATGCAAGATCCTTTATACATTGACTACTAACATATTATTTTAGTTATTTTGGTAGTATTACGATTTCGATTTAAGTTATGTGATATGTTGTGATTTTTTATGCTCTTGTCGTATACTACTACAAGTTACAAACAACAAACTCGTCCTATATAGGCTATCCTAGTAATTCATAGCACGTAAACCGGGCTTGTGGTCGAGCGGTCTGCGGCCGGCGGTAGGACATCGGCTCGAAGGTCCCGGGTTCGAGTCCCGACAGGGGCATATGTGTGGATTTTAACTGGCTGTATATGGGCGAATCGTGACGGGCCGAAGTTCAAAGTTACTAGACTGGCCCATATAAAAATAAAGTTTAATTTTTTTTCATAGCACGTTAATAAATTAAACAAAATTAATTATTTCCTAAATATCGCCAGGCCTCAACATCTCCTCAAGCTACGCCGAGGCATACTGACAAAGAAGTCGCCACTAGGGAGTCTTCTAGGACTCCACGGGCTGTATCTACTCTTCGTGCCAGTAAAATTTCACGATCTAGTCGTATGTCACCACTAGCGTCGAGCATCAAACGTCTCACTACTGTTCTGGCTCATCAATTAGCTCATCAAAATTCTCCACCTGCCCTTAATGCGCCCAGTTCATCCCTGAAATCAGATATGATTGAGGACGATCTGATGGAGTCGGAATTTACAATAGTCGGAAAGGGAGGGAAATTTAATAAACCTAGACTGAAAAGGTAATATTTTTTATAATCTTCATCCCAATGGCTATGCTCCAATGGAATCTTAACGGATTTAATTCCCACTATGAAGAACTGCTAGTCTTGTTATCAGATCTTTCCCCTGCTGTAGTTTGCTTTCAGGAAACAAAGATTAAAACGACTGAATCTGTGATTTTAAAAACTATACACTCTATCGCACAGATTTCCCAACTGATGGTCGCGCATGTGGCGGTGTTGCAATTGGCGGTGTTGTAATGTTATTTGGGGTAGTGTTTGTACACATGTCCGCGGTAGAATAGTTGAATCGTTCATTGACGCTTCAAACTTAGTTTCATTAAATACTGGTGCTAACATACATTTTAATTTGACAAGTGGCACATACTCAGCGATAGATCTGTCTCTCTGCAGTGCAGTTCTTGCATCCATGCTGGCATGGCGTGTACACGACGATCTATGTGGTAGTGACCACTTCCCAGACTTTTTAAACCTTTATCACCACCACGCAAATTACCGCATTGCCATCTGAAACGTGCTGACTGGACTAAATATGAAACTCGTGTCCAACTAGTTGATCAAGGAGATTTGCCCCTGAATGATTCGGTTGAGTACTTAAACTGTGAAATTTTGCGAGCTGCCAGATGTTCCATCCCACAGTCTGGCGGAACGCCACGTCGGCGTTCTGTTCCCTGGTGTAACGATGAGCTCAAACTAGCACGGCGCCGGCGCAGTCGCGCTCTACGGGTGTTCAATCGATATCCTACAGCGGCAAATTTAAATGCAGTTCGACAGTCACAGCTTATATTCGACGTCTCATGAAACAAACTCGGCGTACCTCCTTTCGTGACTACGTATCGTCCAATAATTCACAAACGCGAATCTCAGACGTGTGGGAACGGGTCAGACGTTTGCAAGGCAACTGCTCCGAGCCATTGACTGCTCTGAAGCAGAACAATGTTTTGGATACTGACCCAGAAGAGATAGATAATCTTCTTGGAGCAGCCTTCGCAGCAATATCCAGCTCTCAGCACTATAGTGCCACTTTTGTAAACTTTAAACGACAGGCAGAGATGATACCTATACGCTTCCACTCTCATAATTCCGAAGCATATAATGTCTCTTTCACCGAGTGGGAACTTGACACTGCCTTGCGGGTGTTAGAAACACATCCCCTGGACTGGATGATATTCACTATGAAATGCTGCGACACCTTCCCTCCCAAGGAAAGGTCTTCTTGCCAAATCTCTATAATCACATCTGGAGGACTGATAGCTTCCCGTCTAGTTGTCGAGAAGCTATTGTAATTCCCATTCTGAAAACTGACAAAAATAAAATAAACCCCACAAGTTACCGGCCCACTGCTCTCACTAGCTGCGTATGCAAGCTATTTGAGAGAATGATAAACCGACGGCTAATGTGGTACTTGGAGTAAACTTGCTTTCTAATGATCAGTGTGGGTTTCGCCAATATCAATCAACTATCGACCATCTTGTCAGGTTAGAGTCTATTGTTCAGAATGCATTCCTCCGGAGTGAACATGTCCTTACTGTGTTGTTCGATTTAGTTAAGGCTTATGCTATCAACTGGAGATATGGCATATTATGTCAGCTTCATGACTGGGGCATTAGGGGCCACATGGCCCATTTTATATCAAATTTTCTTATCGATCGCTATTTTCGTGTCCGTGTTGGTGATCGTTTCTAAGAGCGTTATTTACAGGAGAATGGCGTACTTCAAGGGAGTGTGCTGAGCGTAACACTGTTCGCTATTGCAGTGAATAGTGTTATGGCTTGTATTCGCCCTCCTGTGCAAGGTCTTTTATATGTTGACGACTTGACGATTGTCTGTAAATCTGCGAATATCAACCTCGCAGCTCGGCAGATCCAGTTGATGCTTAACCATCTTGTTGACTGGTCACACCAGAGTGGCTTTCGTTTTTCACCAACGAAGACAGTCTGTGTCCACTTCTGCCGTAAACGAAATTGTTTTGTTGACCCAGATCTCTTTCTTGGAGACAGACAACTACAGTTCTTCGAGGAGTACGATACCTTGGTTTATTATTTGATACCAAGTTAAATGGGCGTAATCACCTTCGCCAAATTAAAATTTCCTGTACGAGAGCTCTGAATTTATTACGTGTTTTAAGTCATCCCACTTGGGGTACTGATCCAACAACCTTGTTACGCCTTTATCGTGCACTAATTTTATCGAAACTTAATTATGGTTGTCACGTTTATTCCTCTGCACGATTTTCCGCCTTACATACGCTCGATAGTGTTCATCATGCTGGAATTCGACTCTCCATTGGCGCGTATCGCACAAGCCCTGTCACCAGTCTTTGTGTCGATGCCGCCGAATCTCCGCTCGAGATACACCGGATGTACCATGTGCTGAGTTACTTTTCCAAGATTTCATCTTTAGTTGGACATCCAGCGCATAATATCGTAATCAATCCAGTACAGCGGGGACTTTATGAACGCCGTGGTTACACTACCCGACCACTTGGCATTCGAGCATCTGAGTTGTTGATGAATCTGGATGCAGATCGTCCAACCGTCTGCCGTGTCCGTTTTTGTCTCCGTCCTCCGTGGACACTTGTTCGCCCGCGGACTGATATCTCCTTGTCAACATTAAAGAAATCGGAGACATCTAAGATTGAGTTCCAGCAGCGTTTTCGTGAGATCCAGAGTCAGTACCCGAATTTTATATTTCTTTTTACCGATGGGTCCAAATCAGAAGAATCTGTTGGATGCGCGTTTGTTATATATATGGGGAAGCCCACCAATTTTGTCTTAATCCCAAAGCTAGTATTTTTACCGCTGAATTATATGCCCTTTTGAAGGCTTTGGACTTTATTCTGGTTCGTGGTGTCAACCGCAGCCTTGTTTGTGCAGATTCGCTCAGTGTTGTTCACAGTCTCGACAATCTGTATTCTAAGCATCTGCTCGTGCAAGATATCCTATGTAAGACACAAGCCATCTGCTCTGCCGGTGGTGAGGTTGTCTTTTCGTGGATACCAAGTCATGTTGGTATCCATGGTGATGAATTGGCAGACGAAGCTGCTCGTGAGGGCTCTTTAGGGGCTAATATTGATATTCAGCTCGTCCCATTTCAGGACATGATGATATATTATAGGCAAGTTACACGGAATGAATGGCAGCGACGATGGGATGATGTTACTGTTAATAAATTGAAAGAAATTAAGGTAACTGTTGCTCCATGAAAATCATCTTGCCGAGATAGTAGGCGTGAAGAAGTCATTTTATGTCGCCTACGTATAGGACACAGTCGCCTGACACACGGATATCTGTTATGAAGATTTGATCCACCACATTGTAATAATTGCAATGTTGTTTTAAGTATTCGTCACGTCCTTTTAGATTGTCCCCGATATAATCATCTCAGACAACGTTATAACATCGCCAATGACATGGCGTCATTGTTAGGGGAGGAACCAGGTACGTTGCGGAGAGTTTTTAGGTATCTTCGTGAGACAGGTCTATCTCCGTCTCTTTGAGATGATTATGTCCCTTAGCTGTTAAGTTTTATGTATTACAATTGTTTTATTTTGTGAAGGCCCATTTACAGCCTTCACGTTTTTATCTCGTTGTGCTAAAGACTCTATACATCTTTAGTTTTTAACACTACTCTTTCTGTTTCTGAAGACAGTTTACATCTTCAGGTTTTATATGATTTTATTATTTTAGTTAACAGCTATTTTTAGACGTGACAAAGATAAGGGGCTTCCCCCGTATCGGGACGGGCGTAGGCCATAGTGCTGTTACCGCCCATAAAATTCATTTTTTATCTTTATCTCTTTAAAATTGATTATTATTTTATTGATGAAAACCACTTACTAGAACAACTATGTTATTTTCTCTTACAGAAATGATGCCAGCTGTTATATTGAAAATTGTGCTCATGTTTTACTATATTTATGAAATATTGAACAAGAAAACATTATACATAAATGTTGCTGCTGATAGGGTAGTCGAGAGGTTAGCAAGCTCACTTTCCTTCGGTGTAGTCAGGGGTTCTAATCCCGCTAGGTATATTGAATGATGCTGTCCGGAGCCCACTACGGTATGTTCACTCCTTAGAAAGTCAACAGCTTGTTAATACGTTAAACGAAAATCAATACAATGCCTCCGATGTGTACTGCAAATTGTGGGGAGTACTAAAATTAATTGAATTTTACACTTAAGAGCCGTCGCCTCAAAGATGCAAAAGTAACAGGTCAGCTTAGGAATATTTGATGTGATGGGAAGGGCGGGCACCTTAGTAAAAAGAGAGACCGACAATAGCCTGTCTGATGAGGGACAGACATTCAGTGTCCAGTAATATTGTAACTGATTGTGCCCGTGGTTTTGATTCGTAAAACAATACATAGATGATTGCAGTCGCACGTAGTAATTCAGCCAGCCTCCTCCTCGGGTGTCACCCCATGAGAGCCACCGTCAAACTATAAACTACAGTAACCACCAAAAACCAATATTTACACAACCTCATGTATGGGCAACACAGCTGACAGAAGCTCTTACCAGCTACCTTGTCACAGAGGTAATAGATGAAAACTTTGGAAGTGTCAAAACTAAGTACGTATACATTTATGAACAACAAAATAAGGGTTTCGTATAATACAACAATTTTCCTTTAATTTGCAAAATATATCATATTCTTATCAATGTTCTTCTTCGAGGACAAGTTTTCCCGGCTCAAATTTAGTTTTCATCTACTTAACACATGTAACGTAAATTCTCAAGAAACATTTATAAGATGTAGATGATGTAGATGACAAATATTGCAGTAAATACTGGTTCAATAGAGAACTGTAATGTTATTACTAATTGCAGTAATGTCGGATAAAATGGTTGTTTGAAAACACCTATACACATAACATACAAACGAAAGATTTCAACTTTTCTCGAGAACGTTAATTGACAACAGTATCGGTGGTGTGGCAAGTAGGCCAATTTTTATGATTTGTTAAAGATCTACCTATTCCACAGGGTCGACAGAAAGTCACTTTACACCGAATTTAAAATGATGTGATTTTGCACAACTTATCTCCTATGGGTTGAAGATGTTTGTGTGACTTCTTCCATGTTGATAACATAGTGTTATGTGCCTCAACGTTGGATTGGTCATCCGTAATAGCATAGCAGGGGTGTCTTTCTGAAACGCTGTATAAGCTATATCTTTCAGCTGCTTGTTGTTGGTGTATCATTTTCCCGCCCCTCTTCTTTCACGAATCCCTAAAGTGCATAATCATATGTTCAGATATTAGGGTTTACTTACCTACATCCGATCCAGTGATTTGGGAAATTTTGCTTCGGGCTCGTGTAGACACTCGTAGAATAATGAGCCGTGCTCCGTCGTGGTGAAAGCAAACGGTGTATGCGATACCTTTTGTTCTCAACCCTGGAAACAACCAATCAGAACAAAAAGCATTGATCTCCCATCCCAATAATGTCGGTCGTGGTGGTTTGCCAAAACGAAACTGAAAGTTGTGCAGTGTAAACGGACTTTCCGCACACTCTGTAGCACGATAGTATTCAAAGACATTCAGCCATTCTTTACAATTTTGGTGGTGCTTAGGCGTATATGAAATTTTTAGAAGATTTAGATACGGGTTCTCGCCATAACATATCTAAATAAAAACAATATTACTTTATTGCTAACTACATCTTTGTAAGAATTAATATAACATTCCTGCTGCCTAAAAGAACTTCAGAAAAAACTTGCAAGGCTATATATTCAAAATGTTATATGATTTGAATTAGGTTGCCAATTATCTCTTGCAATACTGACATTTGCATGGTGACTAAAACGTTGTCGAGCATGTAATAAATGTCTATTTATTAATGATGATTCTCAATGCTGATATTTCTTTTTTTTTCTAAAGCCGAATATTAAAGAAGGATCTGAGGTGGTATATGAAGCTCATCCTCACTTTAAAATGATAGAATTATTATTACAGTTAATGATTCCACCTGTTCTAAGTGTAAATAAAACTCAGTTATACTTTATATTGGTCATAGATTATCATTGAATCATAATCACCATAGCAACTCGTTAATGCTATTAAAAGGATATATTGTGAATTATTATACAAATTCCTGTTTCATTTGAATTCCTGATAGTACCTTACTACGAAAACAATACTCTAGTCTCTGAGTATTTAACAACCATAATTCACATATTCCTGTATCCACTAAATAGAATCTAAAAGTTTTCATTACAATTAAGGACACAAGGACTTCATTTCAAGTTCAGTCCCCTTTCTATTCACTGGATTTCCAATTATCTATTTGATTTTAATTTTATTGATTTAGGCAACTTTGGCTTAGGCCGTATGGATAATGATGGGAGAATTGGTGAAATGAAGAATGTGGAAAAAACTGTTAACGCGAGACAGTGTTTCTTTCAGGAAAAATATGCTGGTTGGTAGTTTAAACCTTTTGAGGGAATAAAAGAGGATAGAGGTTCTAGCGGGAGATACACACCACTGTGGGCAGCAAAAGAAGGTCTCATAGCCTCCTAAGGAAAAGACGTTGAACAGGTAGAAGGACTCAGAGAGAGATGGGAGAAGTATGCGGATTATGGTGAAACCAAATTCGTGAACCGTTAAAATATCTGCCACATATATATATATATATATATATATATATATATATATATATATATATATATATTGTCACCTAGTTGAGTGTGACAGTATTTTGCCATACACATTAATATTTTTCAGTAATACTTAATACTGTCATGTCTAACACACAGCTAAGAAATCCTAGGTGCGAACTGTATCTACACAAGTGTGTGTTGCTTCGGAGTAACC
>JAGDQP010017945.1:0-18894 GCA_022664845.1 Lepisma saccharinum | reverse complement strand
TTGTCTTTCGACCACTGTTGTGCTTTGCAGACGTTGTTTGCCCATGCATTGTGTATGCCATCGTGACATTGGACACAGTGCTGTCGATACCTCCAGAATGGTCGCCACTGTTGTCACTGAAGCTCCAACCAGACGGGCACCAATGATCATGCCTCTTTGGAAGTCTGTCAGGTCACCCATTTTACCGCACCACTTGCACACTACGACACACACAGGTGAACTGGGTGCTGCTGACGGAAGAGGAAGGTCCACATGACACATTGAAAACAAAACACGATCGGCAACCGCAACACGTGGTGTACAGTGGCGGGCTACATTTACGTATCCTGTATGACGTGTTTTTAGATTCTTTTGTCCAACCCCTGTATATATATATATATATATATATATATATATATATATATATATATATATATAAGCCATTGGGTAAACCTTAGTCGCTGGCAAACTTTACTTTCTATTTTGTTATCGGAGTAGGATTCAACAAATAAAATAGAGAAATTCCTGTTCATTTTTCATGGAATGCTAGTGTCGAAATTCATTACTCGAGTGGCAATGATAGACTAGAAACAACAAAGAAACGAACTTTCATCCTAATTTCGTAACACAAATCATAATGCAAATACCTTGTAATGTAGATCTAAGTAAAACAATAAATAAATATTCAGTTAGTTAATTTAACCAATCAGAACTCAACAAACATGAGGCAAACGATCGAAGAAATATCGCTCCACTTACTTCCTATATTTTGAGTGAGTTCACTTGATTACTCAACCCGAGACGGGTGTAGGCCGACAGACTACTTGTTCTCGTACGAATGCTCGATTTCGACTAACTTTCCAGATCTACTAAACCAACTCGTCACGTTCTACTTAACTATGTCAAAGCTTTGGAACTTTCCATACTTTTAAAAGTCAGGTCTTCATCACAGTTTTGGAGTTGAGAAGCGCAAATGAACTCCAGGTGTATCACGTTTATACGTCACGTCTGTTGAGCCCTTTCTTTGAATTTCTTTATGCCTCACAATAATAAATTCTCTTAGGTTAACTATTTAGTACCTGAATGGTGTTTAAATAATATCAGAAAATGCCAAACAAACGATACAATATCCTTTGAGGTAAATCTAAAAGAAATGGATGTGCATTATCTCGTCAATTCTAGAATGGCTAGAATAACTCACGTAGATGAATCAGTAGTATCACAGAGTAAAATACGTATACGTATTTTACTCTGTGGTAGTATTCATTAAAGTGGTAGGAAATATAGAATAACGAGAAATAATTCACGATCCAGAGAAAAATAGTAGCGAGGATGAATAATAATCAATGTAGATGAACTTCGAAATATTTGAAATCTGGAATAATTACAGAATATAAAAACAAATTCGAAAAAGAAACACGTAATTGGATAACGACATATCGATTAGACTAAATAATGATATACTTCACTTGTTTATATGATAAGAATATCACAGAAACACTCAAATTGCTAAATAATACGCTTTTCTCAAATAATTCTTACGTTTGAATATAAATTATATAAATAATATTTGCTATATTCAAGAAAATTATTCTTTCTCTCTTTTTACACGTAATATCAAACATTAGAATCTTTTTATGTATCTTGTAATAATGTTTTAAAATCAGTAGGTAAATATAGAAATAAAATGTTCTATGAAAAGGGGTTAAACGTTTAGTGGTCTTGATAGGTTTAATCTAACTTTCGCAATAGGGAATCAAAACTATGTATCTCTGTATCTACACAGCGACACAATATAGGATCATTCGTCTTTCCTACAGGCAAGTATAATTACGTTCCTATTTTTTTCTCCATTTCAGGTTCTGCAGACGTCTTCTTTTTCAAGGTAGGTATATACAGTATGGCTCGTTTCACTACGTAAATGTAACTACTTCTTCCTTAGTTAAACGTGCAGCACTGTCACGAAGCTGGCAATAAATACAAACTACTGTAAACGATGTCAATTGAACGTTAAGCGCTTTTCCAAACAAATGACAGAAAGTACTACGATGTTTCGCAAAAGAATGAGTAGTATATAATGGTTAATGTATCATTAATTCACCTGTCATTAAAGGGTATATAACGTAATACTTCTATAATTTGTGTCCTATACGAACATATGAATTAACTGACGTTGACTCCGTAGGGGTTTAGACTGGAAGTGGGTGACACAATATTGTCCGAAATCTACACAAATTATAAAATTTGTAACACAAAACTTTGTCAAAGTCTCTTCTTTTATCGTATTCCTAAAATTTCCAAGCAATTAGAACATTAATTTCACTTATCAAAATGTCAGGATATCAGAATGATGTCATATTAGTACGCTCTCGGTAGGCATAAACAAATCATTTTTTTTTCTTTATGGATTCATTAACTAGTAAGCAACACTGTGCATCGATTATACTTTGAGCGTTGATAGTTCCACCTACTGGGAAAGTCCTCAATCAAAATGTGTAGTTGGACGTTTTTTTTCGAAGAAAAAATGTTTTCCTTTACTGACAACAATGTGTTGTTTTAGCGTTGATTGCCGGATTCTGGCTAAATGCATGTACAAAAGTACGAACTTTACACACTGCTGCTACGCTTATGCTTTCAAAAATTACGAAATAATAAAGGCGATTCTGTTTATTTGTCTCTCTTTCCACATAAATATGAAAAATAAGGTGATCCTTTTCCACAATTAAGTAAATTGCCCTACAGCACTTGTAATCCAGACTTGAAGTTTGTTCTGGAAATGAAAATATATGTGACTTTTTTTACCAATGATGAGGCAACCATTTAATATCTACTACACATGACTGCTGTATATACTCCCCTCTTATCAAAATTTCATTCGGAAAACATCCACTGCCGGCATCCAAAGCCACAATGAGTATTTGTTCCAGACGTCGTGTACGATACAACGGGTAACCAAACCTAATTTCCATTTAATGCACAAACAAATGCTAAAACTGTATTTAACACCATCACATCATAAATCACCATAAAATAAATTACTGAACACATTCATTGTTTTTCTGAGCGAGACAAACCACCTGAACACTCAATTATTTAATGAGCTGTCAACTGGACCTCTTCGACATTGTATCTGAAGTGTTGCCAACCTTACATGAAGGAACAACCCAACGCCTTGACAATTCAATAAAAAAATCCAGTCCGTCACAGTACCTGATAGAAGAAGTAGTACTTCGAAAGTATTTGGCTTTCTTAGGAATTTGTAGCTGGCAAGCATTTTTGATTAATAAAATAGAACTTTGGCGTTCATTCCATCCTTCCTTCATTTTCCAGTAGCTCACGAGGAATTTTCTTATTATTTTCTCATGTACTAACAGGTCGTGCGATAAACTTACTAAAGTAAACAAATTATCCGTAATTGTGTACATTGCGATTTCTTTTGTGAACACTTTTAGTAAGATTTTCATCCAAACCTACACCCTGTGTTGATAGTAGAAAGTCTCTGCTGCACATGAGAGCATTAATAACATATCTGGTTCCTGTATCATCAATACATGCATTAATGCAATGTTTGTCATGTCATGAATATTCAAAAAGAAACAGGCTTGCGTGAAGTTTTATATTCAGAGATCAAATCTTCAAACATTTCATTTATTGCTGAAAACGTCTTTGGTAGAAAAAATCATAAAAACTTATACAATCACAAAGAAAATCGAATCGACCACAACATATATTATTTATACCCCTGCAACAGTTATTTGTGTAATGTGATTGCTCTTCTGTGCAGGTGCTAATATTATCACATTGAGAAATGCAGAACATTCTTCTTAATTTATTGATGGTTGTTATGATCCTTGCATGGCACTGTCGAGAGTTCCAAATGTGAATAGTGGAGGTTGAGTTTTGAATCACCCTGTACTGGACATAATGAACTCAGTGGATTTAATGAGGAAGGTTTCAGGGTGATAAGGAAACTTTAATAGTATTTGTACATATTACGTTTAATTTTCTGTGTGTATTTAAATGTGTTTCCTTTCTTCTAACAACCATTGCTAGCTTGCCAGCTAAAAACTAAACTAATCACATCCCATACAGAAAGCCCGAAACCTCTAGCCTTATTTTCTTTTTCTTCATTCTCTCTTAATTTATAATCATTTATATTTATTCGTAATGTGGTATCTGAAATTATTGTGTTTAGTGTTGTATATGTATGAATTCGTTTAATCTTTTATTCATTTTTTAGTATGTATTTAAAGCTACAAAACGATTTCTCTATGGATACAACGTTAAGTATTTTGGGCTCTTGTAAGTTCGTCTTTGCGTGGCTTTAGGAGTAGTTGCCCTCTTTCCGAAATCTGTTTTGTTGGTTGGAGGGGAAAGAGGGGAATAGCAGAGTGCGTTGGTCGCATATAGTCACGTAGGTTTTGGGGTTCAGTTCGGGAGACAGGTTCAGAAGGCGCCAAGATTTTTGCTTTCTTCCTCTCCCTGCGGGATTCAAACGAGAGAGAAGAAACCTGATGTTTTGAGTAGCGGCCGTGATTGGCTTTATTTCTTGCTGTGGGAAGGGGAAGAGGGGTCTGGCGGATGAGCGAGCGGCTGGAGAGATAAGCGGCTCGATAGAGAACACGGGAGTGCGGAAGTGTGTGGTTGTGTAAAGTGAGAATTTATGGAAATGGTAGTGTCGTGGCCGATTTTATCCCTCGAAGAGAGAAAATATTGAAAATGGACAGGTAATAGTATGTGGGGAAAGAATCATCAAATGAGTAAGTTTCACGTTTGGTATTTCAAGTCCTGAGAAATTTTGGTGTAAGATTCTTTCGCCTTTTTTCATCAACGTTGACCGTGTGCACCACATAAATTGATTTAAAGAATGTTCTTATCAGGTAGCTAGTAAGATTTCACAAATTTTGTTCTCGAGCTTGGGACGTGTTTCTTGCATATTTCCGCGGAGTAAAGATAATGGAATAGGCCTGGGTTGAGATTGAGATTTCTAAGAGAGAGAGAAAGAGAAAGTAGAATATCTCATTTCAGTTACTGCAATATTTTCTTTAACGTAGAGTGCTGGTACTCCTAAGAGATAATACTTCGTTGATCAGGGTTAGTAAAAGTATAGCAAAGTTCGGTGCTAAAGGAGTATATGTGTATGAAATACTGAAAATTAATGGTGCGGGCCCCCCACCAGATTCTTCCCCAAAGTTATATCTCTCCCTAAAAAAAATTGATGACCAAACCCCCGGGAAAGTGGTTCAAAAGTTTTGGACATGTTTCCTCCCAAGCTCTGTCTTTTTAGATAGAGCCCCCCCCCAGTCAGAGGTGTTTCTGAGTTCCCAAGTGGGGAGCGTCTCTATAGAAATCCATTCTATTTAGATTGGAAGAGGAAAGTTTTTTGTCTGATCTTATCATTCAAAAATTCTGTTCAGGACGGCTCACAATTATTATTTTTACTTTTTACAAGAATCTGGGGAACACACGTAAAAGGTTTTTTTTTTGTGGAGTGTTTCGTTGAGTGATATATGTATATATATGTGTGTGTGATAACAAATTGATATAGAGTACCAGCAAGGAACCCGTGTTGAATAGAAATCTCAACAGAAAAAAATCAGTGATTTTTGTTTTGTGCCAGAAACTGGAAACTGTGGGAATGATAGAGTTAATTTAAACAGATAAAAGTGACTCGTTTTATGTGGGTTACGGTTCCGTTTGTAGAAAGAAAGTACTGAGTCAAAATAATCATCGCCTAGCCTATAATTTAACCGTAATATAAAGTTCTGTCCCTATTTCAATATTTAGAGCCAAAGTTCATAGAGAAATCGTTCCTCCTCTATTGTACAAATTTCGTATTCAAATAAAACGATATATTATCCCTCACTAATGCTAATAGAGGTATTGTTATTTCCAGATAGAAAGAATTATTCCATCCGGTAAAGTTTGCCATTACAATCTGCGTTAATCTGATCAGGGAGTTAAAAAAATATTCCTCATACATTCTATCTCTAATTATTCTATTTTATTTTTTTTGGCCGGATACGGCCTTGTGCCCGTTTAAAGTTTCATATAGATTTCAAAGAAAGTAGTAGAAGGGAACCGTGGACATTAAGTGTCCTCCGTTAGGTCCCTGAATATCCGTGGCATCAGTGAAAAGAATATTTTTGGAATTATATGTGGATGGTTTTCAATATTTCTTAGACTTGAGTAGTTTGAGAAATTAAGTATAGAAGAAGCAGCTTAAAGAACCATAACATGGTAGAGTTAGCTGTGTTTCGAACTGAGTAATTTTTTTCACAGACATGATCTGAATGTCATATGCTAAATTATTTTGCAGTGCATTGGTTGAAAAGAAATCAAAGCTTGAAGAGGTTCAGACACAGAATTAGTCCTTGTTGAATATCAACTATATCTTAAGCTGGTGTATTTTTTGTTGACAGGAATAGGCGGAACTGAAGACAAACGATGCCCATTATTCCTATGTAGATTAGTTTAAGGAATGTGATTATCCATTTGTCTCCCTGAAAGCTAGTAGCCCTATCTTTACACTCTTCTTTATAAGAATCTCAATTCTTCTCGCGAATTCTCTTGGTAGGTGGACCATATCAGTTTTTAAAAGTTCTGTAAAATTTGGTGGCCAATGAGACCAGAGGAAAAAAATTGCGGTGGCCGTTTGTAATAACTGGTTGTCGGTTTATATTATTTTTATTGGTCTGAAACACAAATCACATACATGGTGCATAATAATGCACCACTATATTGAAATTAGCGAGGAATTAGGATGAAAAACCATGCAAATAGAAAAGTGAAGCAGTGTCACGGTGAGGCCCTGTCGCGACCCCCTATGGGACCGCGACCCACCTATTAACCACTTCCGTGGGTGTACTACCGACTTTCACCTGTTCTCATCTGAGTGTATATAAATGTGTGTAAAGGTGTTTCAAGGATATATTCAAATGCGTTACATGAGAATTCATATGAATTGTTTAATACTTCGTAATAAGATCTTTTTAAGAAATAATTCATTTAATATTGTAATGGCGTTTGAACTAAAGCTTTCTCTTAGCAACAAATCTTTCCTTTGAAAAGATTTGTTAATGATGGAAATATACCTCAGATAACATACGAGGACAAGAGGACATCGTCCCGGAAACTGAACGAACTTCGTACACACGAGCGTTCTAATTTCTTAGCAAACCACGCAATCCAAACTCGCTCGAACTAGTTAGCACTGTCCATGACTTTTCTACGAGTTTGCACTGCGTATGTTTAGCAACGTGATCTCTAGGAAGCAAAGAGGAATTATATACTAGTGACACGAGCGCGATACTTCACTTGTGGAAGGGACAACGTCTTTAACGTATCTTCACAGTCCGGGGTTCTGTCCGGCGGCCCATCTGGGCCGACCGGCACTGTCTGGCTATTCAGATACTCTTCGTACAAATTTATAACCAGAGTTGAGCTAGTACTTTGGCTACTAAGTTTTATCGCCAATCTAATTCAACAGAAACTTTGCTCACTCTTGGTTTCCAAGAGCTCACATCGTTTACTTTGTGGTTTTTGTAAATAAAATCTGTACTTCTATTGTATCTTCTTCTGGGAATTTGGGAAATAAACGTAGATATCGCTACAACTGCTGCCGACTGCTTTCTTGAAGCTGAGGTATCCTGAAAGTACCATTCCAGGGTCTACGTATGGTTGAACCAGCTTACCGTCAATTTAACCTCACGGGTTCAGCTAATTTGTCTGTAATATTATTAAATCTTGAATAACTATGAGCCCTTATCCATACCACATGAATAATGTGTTTTTGATTAGCTAAAGTATGATGTGCATATAAGGAATTGATTACGAAAGTGTTAGTTTTAAATCATTTAAAATCTGGAGCTCGTAGGGTTTGAATAGCAACCTGCAAGTCTGACAGAATTAAGATTTTCTGTGATTTTAGTTTTAAAGAGTAGTTCAGAGCTAGATACATGCCAAATAATTCAGCTGTGAAGGCGGAAGCTTCTTTGGTGAGACGTCGTTCTTTGTGTTGATTAGAAGGATCATACATGGCGGCAGCAGTTGCATCTTCAGATTTTGATCCGTCTGTAAAGATGTCATGAAAATCTGTCCATATATTATAGTATTACAGTCTGGAATGGAGTCGTCTCTCCGTGGAGAATTAGTGAAATTAAGTGTAAAAATTGGGTGGCTACGTGTCATTAAAAGTAGGTCAAGATTATTCTGTAAGTCCACATACGTTTTATACCAAATATTAGCTCTGAGGTCTAATCCTTTGATCACATCTGTTGCGGGAAAAAATCTATTATTTCGTCTTTATAATTATGTACTACATTTTCAGCAGTAGATTCATCTTTTAAAATGGATTTATCAGATTTTTTTTTTAAACGAAGTGGTAGTTCACCAGATTCTGAGTAGACGAACACATTAGGAGTGCTCTTCATTATGCCCAGACTACGTCGTAAAAACCTTCTTTGAACAACTTCAAATCGGTCGATTTGTTTGTTGGACATGGTGTTACAAGGAACGAAAGGGTTTCCAACATACTACGAAAGAAAAGATTTGTATAAAAGTAGAACAATTGTTTTATAAATGGCACCAAATCCACATAAAACTGGAGAAATCAGCTTGGCCACAAATTGAAAAATGGATTGCGACGGTTTCTGTTTTAACATGTAGAAATTATATCTGTTGTGCGATAATACAGAGTCTGCCATCCATCTATTGCCATTTTGGGTTCAGACTTACACTCGTCGACATTTCGAATTATTACAAATACATTTACTTAGGGCATAAATGTCTTTAGTGAAACCAAAGTTTTGATACAGTAATGATACATTCATTCATTTCCATAGAAACCGTAAATTGTCAACAGTTGGATCTCTATGATGTTATAAATTAATTGGTACAATTGATGATTCTTGATATTCAAGTTTTATCTTGGTATCATGGTTGTATTACTTTTATATTCTGGTTGGTATTAAGAATGTGATACCTTTTTTTAGAATTACCTTATGATTATATTTATAGTGGGATTCCAAATCCACTGCTGCTGCCCAAAAATAACGTATTGGCACACTCGGAAATGCAAGCCTAATAGACAATGAAGTAGTCTATGGTTTTTCATGAATTCCAGAACGTTAGGGTATTCTCGACTAATATCTCTCTTACTGATTTGTCACCCGGTGTAAACTTCACCATTTGAATCTGGCTTGCCAAGGAACCAGAACTATTCTTTTGACGTTTGTGTGTATTATTCAGATGATTCACCTCGAGCAAAAGGTTGTCCGCAGCTGCGGCCAACTGGTGTTGCTTAGCACTGGTACAGTGCTGGGCGACACACGAAAACATTCGCAATGGGAACGAATAATAGATACAAATGTATTGACAACAATTTGTATGTGTTGCGTGGCGTTCCTTGGAGATCAGCCAAAAGAAATGAATGAATGAATGTATTATTGAGAATGAACAGAACACTTTGTAGCTCCAACATGATCCTTCCTTGAAGATCACCCGAAAGAATAGTCCTCGTTCCCTGGGATGCCAGATTTAATTATATCTGTTGTTCGATAATACAGAGTGCCATCCATCCATTGCTATTTTGGGTTCAGACTTTTCATCGTCGCCATTCCGAATTTCAAATTCAGTTACTTAGGGCATTAACGTCACTAGTGAAACTAAAGCGTTTGATATAGTAATGATAGTCATTCATTTCCATAGAAACTATAAATTGTTAACAGTTGCATATCTATGATTGTTATAAATTAATTGGTACAATTAATGATTGTTGATATTTAGAATTTATAACAGAGATGCAATTGTTAACAATTTACGGTTTCTATGGAAATGAATGAATGTATCATTACCGGCACGGCATGAATGTATCATTACCGGTACCGATAGTAACTATCATTACTATCAATGTAGATGAAATTGGAGATTGGTAATATGAATTTAGAAGAAATAGATCTACGTTGGACCAGATATTCGCCTTAAAACAAATTTTGAAGAAATGGGAATAGAATGGGACGGTTCACCAGCTATTGATTGATTTTAAGAAAGTATATGATTCTATCAAAAGGGAAATGTTATACAGTATCCTCATTCGATTTTGAATTCCGGAAAAATTGGTTCAACTGATGTGTCTCAAGGACCCCATAAGCAGAGTACGGATAGGTAATAATATGTCATAGTTTCAAGATTCGCAACGGACTGTGCGTTAGAATATACGATTTTTAAAATTGGAGGAAAAAAGTTATTTTGTTAATCATTGAATAGTTTGAATCAACTGTTCGTATACGCGGATGATGTAATTTAATATGGGATGATATAGATACACTACAAAAGGTCTACATGTAAACAGATAAAACAAAACATAAAACAAAATAAGCCAAAACAAGGGAATGAAGGAAATAAAATACATAAGAGTTAGGGATGAGGTCATAGAGAAAGCAAACAAATTTAAATAGTTTCGAGCATAAGTAACAAGTAAAAATGAGGTCACGGAAGAAATAAAAGTAGTTTATGTATCGAGAAACGCATTTTTCTATTCAGTTCAAAAACTAACATCGCGATTGATAAGGAAATTGAAATTGAAAATATACAGAACGGTTATTCTGCCGGTAATACTTTACGGTTGCGGAAGTTGGAGTACGACCCTAGCAGATGAACATAAATTACGTGTGTTTGAAAATAAGGTTTTGAGAAAGATATACGGGCCGAAACGAGAGATGACTGGAGAGTGGAGGAGACTGCAGAATGAGCTCCACGGACTGTACGATTCACCAGATGTAAAAATAATGAAATCGCGACGAAGGTGGGCAGGTCATGTAGCTTGGATGGGGGAGAAACGAAGATTATATATTCTATCCTGATTGGAAGGCCGGATTGAAGGAGACTAATGGGAAGACTGAGACGTCGTTGGGAGGACAATAGAAGAAATCCTCGAGAAGTAGGTGTTTTCGTGATGAAAACCGGCTTGATATTGCCCAGGATAGAATCTAATGGCGAACGTTTGTTACTGTGGCGATGAACTTGCGAGTTTCATAAGCCATATAGTTATATGTTCAAACCTGAGCCTCCTTCGATCCTCCGTTCGAAAGTTATAACGGTTTAAAGTGTGCTTCATGTTGAATTTTGACATTTGTGAGGTTACCCCTCCATAACTTAGGTGCTACCGGTTCTTCTTCCTACAAGTGCTATACCAGGGATCTTCCAAACTACCCGAATCCCTCCGTAGCCTGATACCATTTTGGCCACATAATGGAGTTTCCAGCACACGGTAGTATTTTATCTTTGCTGGCATCCTTTATTTTTGTCCTGACGTTTGTTAACACTCATCCTGCCCTCGATTCTCTGTTCTTTTTTTGTTTGGATTTTCAACTTACAGTGAAAAGATTTTGTCCATAGCCCAGGTTCAACATTTCATACCTAACGAATGAATCTTAAATATGCACTAAATATGTTCATTTTAGGTAATATACCACTGTTGTTCCATATATCCTATTTCATTTATACTTTCAACTATTTACACCCAGGCGCAGTTGGATATACACATTGTATACTATTAGGTGTACGGCTATAGGCCACGTTCAATTTAGTTTTATTTTAGACGTTGCGGTACCTTTGGCTCCGGCCATATGATAACGGTAAAAGCAGGGTTGGAATGGTAAGATTTTTGGCGGGTACACGCTGCTCAATAAAAATCCGGATATGGGAACACGTTCCATTATATTAATGCACTGAGGTGGGTACACGCTGTGATTTATAATATTAGGTAGGTACACGGCGTGTGCCCGCGTATACCCTCCATTCCACCCCTGGGTAAAAGGCACGTGAAGCACCACGGCATAACTCGCGACTAGGGTGTACCTTTGGTACCTTTGGCACTTTTGGCTCCGGCCGTATAAATGTAATATTTGGTGGAATAAAGACAATGAAAGGCACCTGGAGCATCCCTCTTAGGATACATCCCTTGGAAATTCTCTGTACACCTACTTTTCTTTCAGGTCTTTTCATTACCCGTAGACAAAGCTGTTAAAAGTTGTTAAAACGTTCTTGCGAGGCGCCATTTTGTTACACAATTCACTAAATCCAGATGTATATATATCGTTCTATCGTGTTTTAAAATTTACAATATGAGTTTTTTTCTAAATATTCAGTTTCAATTAGCAAAATCCCGTTGTTTTGTTACAAAAGATCCATTAAACTTCATATTTTCCGTATCTCTATTTTATCATTCTCGGGACAAACGTCCGTTTCAAAGTGGACAACTCTTGT
This sequence comes from Lepisma saccharinum, assembly GCA_022664845.1. Lineage (NCBI taxonomy): Eukaryota > Metazoa > Arthropoda > Insecta > Zygentoma > Lepismatidae > Lepisma > Lepisma saccharinum. The sequence goes on along the minus strand of JAGDQP010017945.1, from coordinate 6,648 downwards.
TATATATTTTACTCGTTTATTTATGGCCTTTGGGTCTCTCTAGCTCCTGGTGATGTAGGGACATACAATGATTTGCCCGATGCCTACTTGCTTTTACTTTATACATTTAATTTACTTTGTTCAAGTATTATACACTCTGGGACAGATAAATGTTCATAACTATTGACCTTCCACGCTGTGCTGTTTACGTAGCTAACATTTGACGTAGGAAAAGTATCCGAACACCATGACATATTGCTAAACTTATTTCTTTATACATGCCTCTCCCACAATGCTGGCAAGGCGCGCTGCTGATACTGTAGGCTGTTATATTCGCATCTGGGTGCCTTCGCCATGTTAATATGTGGACTACAGGCATTTTATTATTTACTTTTGGTTTAAATACACGGGGATTAAAAAAATGGGACATTTTGAAAATTAAATAATTTTATGGTTTTTTTAAAAAATAAATTATTTATCGCATTTAATAGTAAAAATAATGCCATTTGAGAATACATACAGGATAACTTTTTTTTGAAGATGACCTCTTGCAGGTGAGCTCCTCTACGCAAACATTTGTTACAAACAAAATTTTAGATATTGGGCACGAGCTACACCGGCGTCCATTGCACAGCAACAAAGTTACTGTGTGGTGTGCTATGTCATCATGCGGTGTGATGGGTCCTTATTTCTTTGAAGACGAGAATGGCCATGCGATTACAGTCACATCGAATCGTTACGTCACCATGCTTGAAACCCTTGTTGTGCAACGACTACAGAGATTGCCACACATTATTTAGACAGCCTGGTTTCAACAAGATGGATCAACGTCCCACACAGCACGAATATCGATGGCTGCTGTACGCCAATTGTTTGGGGAAAGTGTAATTTCGAAAAAAAGGTGACATTCAATGGCCTACCTGATCCCCTGTTTTGCCAGCTTGTGATTTCTTTTTGTGGGATCATCTTAAAAGCATTGTTCCTTAGTCGACCTGCTACAATGGAAGACTTGGAAGCCAAATCCGAGCAGCAATTGCCGAAATTCCAGTTGAGATGTTACATCAAACCATAAACAATCTAACGAAGAGACTGCAGGAATGTTTGCGTAGAGGAGATTCTGGATTCTGGAGTTTGCGTAGAGGAGATTACCTGCAAGAGGTCATCTTCAAAAAAATAAATTATACTGTATGTATTCTCAAATAGCATTATTTTTACTATTAAATGCGATAAATAATTTATTTAATTTTTATTTTTCAGCTATATGAATATTCATAAATAGTTTTTTTTTAGTTTGGGGTCCCACCTTACCACCCCCGCCTCTTTGCATCCTTTGCACAAGCCGAGTGTACACTTCCAAGGGCGTGCATCACGAACATATTTGTTCTTCTCGCCTTGGGACAGGCGTGTCCCTAGAGATTCTTGGATTGCCGGAGTTCCGGCATTCCAAGAAGCTCCTATGTTCCTTCTGTCAGAGACATCAGGTGTTGCGGGACGGACTTTGGACCAGGCGTTCAGAATGTTCTCCTGGTCTAAGTTCCCTTAATAGAACTTACTTGCTTTGGAGGGTCCCTACCTATTATTTTCTTTATTAATCTTCTTTACTAATCTTTTCTTCTTCTTTTGGCCTCTTCTTCTAACCTGCAACAGAGTAGGAAGGAATAAGGATAGGTGCGCGTGGATTAGGTGGTGTGTTCCACAAAGTTTTTGTCGCCTCCCTTTCCTTTTGATTGGTGTCCACTTCCTCCTCGTCACTATGTTAGTTCCTCCTGTCTCACTCTTGTGCTCGGTTAGTTATACCTCTTATTTCGCTGTATTCTATTTTCAATTCTTCACACTCAATCACTCACACTTACACCGTGGCTAGCTTTCGATTTGTTCTCTCTCATTTCTGGCTTCCAGAAAATTAGCGTTTTCCACTAAATATATATAAGCTCGTCTCTTCATACCACACTTCCAATTTCTTCCACCACCACACTTACACTAACTCACACACTTAGCGTCTCTTGGGACGGAGTTCCGCCTGAAGGCGCTGAACTTTTCCCACTGGGTTCCAGCGGCACATTCATTCTCTATTTCACCACTTCCTTTCTAGCTTATATATTAAATTACGTGTCTCTATTGTTTTGTGGACTATTTATACGCGGCTGACGCGGCTACAACGCGGGTGCGCGCGCGCGGCGATCCTTGACCTAACGTCCCCATATCTTTAATCTGTATTATCCTTGTTGTTTTCATACGGGGCGGTCCACACCGTTAAGGTATTTCCTCTTGTAGTAGTTTGAGACTTTGTGAGTCAGCTCCCTGAGGGCCGTCACCGGTTCCGGTGTTCGCAGAACCTCCGTGACGGGTGTCTCCCCCAGGAGCTGTCTTTCTTCCCGAACTATGTTTCTTGTTTCCATACATCTTAGTACAATGTGTTCTGGCGTGGCCACCACCCCGCATATATGGCACATATTATCTTCTACTATTTTCGTTTGGTATAGTTTCTGTCGGTAGGGGCCGTGACCAGTCAAGTAATGCATAAGGCCTCCGGTGATCTCAAGTTCCATGCCCATTCTCTCCTCAATATCTGGAAAGAATTAAAAACGTCTTCTTCCCTTTTCCGTCTCCTCCCATAACTCCTGCCATGCATTGACTATTATGGAATTGATTTCTAATTTATTCTCTGCTTCTTGGTGCAATATTTTGGATACTCGTTGTTGGTTTCCTTTTTTGAGCCAATACATGGCACCCAATTTTTTCACCTGAAGATGCATTGGCGGGATAGCCGACGCCACCTGGAGAGCTTCTACCGGTGTTGTTCTATATGCGCCAAACAGTCGCAGTAGTAGTTGTCTATGTGATCTGTCAATTATTTGTCTTTGTCTAATATCATCCATTCTTTGGCCCCAGACGCTAGCAGCGTAACCTACAATCGATCTTATAACATCGTGGTACGTTCGTATTATTTTAATTGGAATTTTAAGGTCTTTTGTTGCTATGTTTACCAATTTATGTGAACTTTTATGGCTTTATTTTTTATTATAGTTGTGTGTTCTCTAAAGTTAAGTTTTTCTTCTAAGGTTATACCTAGATATTTTAAGTGTCTTTAGCTTTTTATCGTTTTACCATTCACTTTTATAGTTGGTCCTCTATTGAAATTAAGGTTTCCTTTAAATAACACATATTTGTTTTTTTCTGATGATATTGTTAACTTATTCTCTCTGCACCACGACGTCATTTTGTCTAATACTTAATTTGCTTTATTTTGTAGGTCCCCAGTTACCCTTAATCACGACCGCCAGGTCGTCGGCATATCCCACCACTCTTTCCACCTGCCGCATTCCATCCAGCATTTCCAGGCACGGTTGGAAGGCCAAGTACCAAAAAACCGGGCCTAGTACCTAACCTTGCGGGCAACCTTCTGTTGGTATCTCAGCCACGACGCCATCCGCAGTCTCTACTTCTATTAGTCTATTTGCAAAGTAGTTTTTTACAACTTTCCACATTTTGCTATGCAACTCGATTTTCTTTAATTCCCTTAACAAGGAAGGTCACCACAAATTGTCGAAGGCCCCCATAATGTCAAAGAATATCCCAATTGTGTATTTACAATTATCTTCTTTTAGCTGATATATGCTGTTACATAGTTCATTTATGGCGTCTTCCGTAGACTTTTTAGAACGGAAACCGTATTGTAATTTACAGGTTGATAGGTCTTTTCTTTTTTCATTTATTTTTTGACTTATTGTGTTCAATAAACAAATGGGTCTACAGGACTTGGGACTGCGTTTATCTTTGTCCTCACTTTTTAGTAGGATTATTAAATTTGCTTTCTTGCATGGTTTCGGAAACTCTTCTTGATTTACGCATTCATTACAAAGCCTAGTTAGGTATGGAGTCCATATATCTGCATTAATTTTGAATATTTCATTTTTTATGTGATCTGGGACCGGTGCTTTCCCATGTTTTAGGCTTCTTAGGATTGCTGCCACTTGATCGTTTGTAACCACTAGGTCTTCTGGGTTTTCTGTTTCATTGTTTGGTACTTTGTTGGCGTCATTTCTGATTCTTCTATTTTCTTCGTTATCGTCCTGAATACGACCGTCGGGAAAAAGTTTTTCATACAGAAGTTCGATTGTATTTTTCCAGTTCGTTGTGTATTGACCTTGGTCGTCTTTTAGTGTGTTAAGTGCACCTTTATCTTAGACATAATTATCTTGTAGGGCATTCCCCATAGATCCAAATTTAGATTCTTTTCCGCGAAATTGTTCCATGTTTTCTTCTTGGTTTCTCGGAGTTCTTTTTCGAATTGCTGCTTGATGCTTCTATAGTTCTCCAGTCTTCTTGCTCTTAGTATATGGTCTCCAGCCGCCCTATAGCTCTTTCTGCTGGCCTTCATTTTTCTTCTTAGCTTGTTCAGGTTCTCTGTCCAAAATGGCTTCCTTTTATGATTTATATTTTTTACTCTGGGTGTTGAATTTATTATGGCGTTTCTTGTAGCTATTTCTAAGTTGTTTGTTAGCTCTGTTAGGTTACAGTTTTCTACTATTTGTGGAAGTATCAGGCCCTCAACAAATTTTTTCTTGTTTAGTTTATTTACATTATAATTAAATTTAGTGATTTTCTCTGGTTGTTCTTTAGTATTTTGGTTTCTTTAATAATCAATAGCGAAGCGGACGGCGCCGTGAGCACTTGTGGTTGCATATGCGTCAACAGTCCAGTCATACAGATGATTACATATATTCCCCCTTGCCATTGTTACGTCTATATTTGTTTCCACTCCAGCCCTGCCCCTGAAGGTTGTCCTTCTCTGTTCACGACTGTTAAGTTATGTTGTTCTATCAGGTCCTCAAATATTTCTCCGTGTTGATCAGTCACAGGGCAGTGCCAGAGTGGAGATTTAGCATTAAAATCTCCCAAAATGATCACATCCACATTATAAAGTCCATTGAGAATATCTTCTATTCTTTGTACAAAGATGTCCCGTGGAAGGGAGACTTGGCAGTATATATTCACTTTTGTAATTTTGTGGCTTCCCTTCCTCAAATCCACACATAATGTCCATTTATCTACGTATTTTAGATGCACCAAGGCTTCTATATCTTTTTTAAATACCACCACCATAGGATTGGGATCTTCTGGCAGTATTGTTAAGGCATCCGTCTTCATTCCTATGAGTTTTCCCCTGTATGTGTAAGGCTCCTGCATACAAACTACGTCCACCTCTTCCTTTTCGCAGTAATTTCTGACTTCGGAATTTGCCAGTTTCGATCTGTCCAGGTTGATTTGGACCACCTTAAACATGCCTACGGTTGTCTAGTGTGGACGTAGCAGGCAGGAAACTTCTCTACCGGATTAAATACATTTCGTCCATATATTATAGCAAACTGCCTGTAAACATTATTAATCTGAAATGACTCTTTTCTCCTCTCAAATACTTTGTCAATTAACTTCTGCAAGTCCTTCGGGTCGGTAGTGATTATGTTTGTTCTATGACTGATTTTATCAACTTCCTCGATAATCGGGAAGGTTATTGATTTGCCTTGTAGATGAATATTTCGTACATCCTGAGACCCGCCGTCAACATCTGTGGTTCCTCCAGTTTTGATAAATTATAATTTAGGTGTAGATCCTCATAAAATTTGTTTGGTTGAAGCTTAGGTTACTTCTATCTTCCTTCTCTACCAATTCTCCCTCTGGTCTCTCTTCCTTCAGGGTTCCCTGCGCCTCCGGCCCCGTTCCAGGTCCCGCCTCGGCTTCTTTCTCCACCAGGGTTATCCTCTGCTCTTCTTTTTTCCTGTAAAATCTAGGAATTCAGAATCTCCATGTTTTTGTCTTTTTCCTGGCGATGGGTTTTTCCTCTATTCCTTCTATTTCATCGGTGTTCATTTCCTTGTCATCTTCTTCACTCTCTACTGTTGACAGATCCATAGTTTCCTTTTCTTTTAAATCCTTATATTCATTCTCATCATGTTTCTTTGGGTTGATGTTATCCATTACCTCTGATATGGTTCTAAAGAGGGTCTTATCACTGATTATCATTTCCAATCCAATATTCTTTATTTGATTTTCCCACTCTTTTATATTTCTTACAGCCATGTATGGATCTGCTCTCCAAAGGCCCATCCCAATTGCCGGTATTGTAATTTTCTTTCTGATATTTCCCTGTAGAGCCGCCAGCAGTTCCAAAGTCAGACTCAAGTCCTCCAAAAATCCTCCCTGGATGACTTGACATGCACAAATCCACAGCCATATCTATTCTTGGATAGATACATTTCAAGGTTTTGGTTATCACGAATTTCTATGATTTCATGATCCATCTCCTAAAATTCAAATCTGTCATGCGACAAGGCTATCATTTGCGCAAAACCCCTAGGGAAGGTCTGCAGTTCAGGATTTATGTAGTGTATGACCATTTGGTTAATTTCTTCAAAGTTAATATGACCTGACTTTATTGAGAGGTAATTTTCTGTTGATTTTGTGTAGCCATTTGGTAGCCAATTATTTATGAATTCTATTTTTTTTTACTTTTGTTATACTCTAATAATCTTTCCAGACTTCTGTTATATATTTATGTGTCGATTGCTTATATCTTGGACAAGGCTAAAACATATAATAGGAATACTAACTACGGATTTTACTACACACTTGTTAGTCTTGACGCCAGTCACACTCTCAATTAACAGT
>JAGDQP010017944.1:12644-37503 GCA_022664845.1 Lepisma saccharinum | reverse complement strand
GGATGGTCAGTGCAGTGATTCCGTCACCCACCCTACAAATCCTCCAGAACCTTCTGTGAGGGGCGTCATCCCCAAATCCTCCAGACCCCCTTTAAAATTTTTGCGGCCAAAATCGATACAAACCATCCAAAACTCAACTTACACCCTTCTAATTTTGACTTTACACTCCCCAAAGGTAAAAACCCTGTTGGAATCCCTGGATCAGTATTATGACATGTAATCAATGGGTCCCGGGGTCGATTTCCGTTTGGGACAGATGATTACGCTCACATTAAACTGTAAGTTCAGCCCTTATGACATCATCTCATCTGGCGGAAGGCAGTGGAAAACCCCCATCGGTTTACCTGTATGGGACCTTCGGGTTAGCATTTGCCTTCGAGCTGAATACTCATCATCATGATATAAAGCAAATCATTAAAGTTAGAAGAATGATTAAAAGTTGGACCCCATTCCAGAGTTCGATTTGTAGCAGGGGGTGGTTAGGATTTCCCCCACTTCGCAAAAATTATTGTGGCTCTGTTTACAGATATATACAGATACATTTTTGTCGGTGGCTGGAAACTGGTGCCATACATAATAAAGTCCAGTTAACAGTCATAATGGCTGTTTACTGACTTCACGCCAAATTTTTGGACCAGTAATCCAACCACGCAATAAATGCCAAAGTATTCAACAAATAGATTCCAATTTGTTTTTTATGTGATTGCCAATGCTTCGTCTTTCAACGTGTGTACACTTATCTATGGCTTACATGTATATTAATTTTAAAAACAATCATCGATGCATACCTGGACTTTCCCTCCCTACTAACGTTGCACACAATGCAGGCTGAATTTATGTGTTCACAATTTCCTCACTGAATAACATACTATTCCTCACAACATTTGAAACAGTCAATGAGGACGCAGATTACATCTGAACATCGAAACGATTGTCAAAAAACACAAGCTGCGCGAGTCGAACATCAGACGTCTTATTTATTTACTTTTAAAACTGTAGTGGCTGGAAACTGGTTCGTGGCTGAAAACTGGTGCCGTGACCCTATTCTTTCATGACATTTTGCATAAACATTGACGAAAATAGTATTCTGTTTATCTCGTTACTGCGGGGCAACTTTTCTTAATATTTTCTCAATGTATGGGGGTTAACTGATGGACCAATAGCAGTGGTTTTTAGATTTGATTTTTGTTTTACGTCCCGTGTCAGCACCGAGGCTATGCAGGACGGGACCTACAGCTTAAAGTGGGATCCGAACTAGTATGAAGGGTGAATTGTGATAATAAAATGAAAGGTGAGAAGTGCAGACACAGACATCCATGCCTGTGGATATATGGAAGTAGGCCTATTCAACAAAATTTAGGTTAGGTTAGGTCAAGAGGGAATAATTTGCTTTAGCATCCGAATACTTTGAATTCTTATCAGTTTGATCTACTTGTATTTCTTATGTTTTCACTTGACCAAATCGGATAATCTTTGGCAGACGTCGGCTATTTACAAATTCCAACGTAAGTTAAGTACCTAACTATATACAAAAATACCGGTACCTAAATAATTATTCGGAAACCCACATCCGCCCTTTAACTTGTGTGCTACAAAATGACAAATTATACGTTGGAATTTGTATTTGGCCGACGGCTGCCAATGTCCACCAAATCTTGTAACACAATTTACGGGATGTATTTCCGACTATGGGTTCCAGGGTTTCATTAAGTAAGGTTAGGTTAGGTTAGAATATATCAAAATTCTTTATACATTCCTAACTTTCTTGCCAAAATTACAATCTCATAGATTATTGATTTCCATTCTTCTCGTGTACTTCTGTTTCGAATCATCAAAAATGGAACATCATCAAAATATTGTGTTTGATCATCCCAACAGGAATTTCGTTTACATGGAACACTAAGCCAGCCGAAACAAACTGTAGGCACTACAATCTAGTTATTAAGTTGGATCTAACTATAAATCTTTAATAAAGAAAGCTAAATTTTAAATTAGAATGTGTACATTACAGACAAATAAATTCTGTCATTCTGTGCATAATTGCAGGTACACAATACTTCAGCCTTCCCATTAAAACTGTGCCGATTATAAACTATGTGTCGATATGGTACTATGAAAGCTCAGATGTGAATATCACGCTAAAAACGGTACAACTTTGTACGTAAATTAATATTTTAAGCGTAATCTTTTTGTTACTATTTAATGTATTAACCGATAAAGAATTATTAAGAATTACCTGGGCAAAACACTAACACTGTTCACCTCAACAGTGAACACTTGCCGCGCTAGAAGTTCCCTCTCCCACCAGAAAAAACTTACTACTAGAGAGCGCTGATGGCAAACAGTTGAATGTTTCATGAGCGTGTATGATGAGCATTATACACCTTCACGCGTCAGATACGTAGATGTTTGATACGTATTTATTTATTTACCTTTACTTTTATTTAAGTCTAGAAGTTATATCACACTAATTATTATTCAAGACCTTTTGTTCCTTTATTATATTTCATTGATAATCAAAGATCAAATCGTTGAAAAAGACTGTTAATTTCCTCAGAATTTGGTGGAATGGAAAGTAAAATCCAAATAATAAAAGCATTTATTTTCAAAATATATTCAATTATAAATGATAATTTTATAAATAATATTTCATCAATTATCCTGCAATCAATAACTCTTCAAAATGTTCGAGAACTTGTGATTTTCAGTCTTCACGATAAAAATGTCCAGACAATAACTTTATTTAATCTTTAGAACTGTCTTCTTGCACTGACAAATCTAAAAGTGTATCTGCCAAAAAAAAAAAAAAAAAAAAATCAAAGAGCAGAGCTACACACGAAATAGAAAACAGTCATTGCTAGTGTTGTTCGTTCATTAGATACATAATTTATTTATGTCCTTATTCCTTTTATGTGACTAACGCAGCAAGCCTGCAAGAACGAAAACAGTTGCTGTTGCCCATAGCATTTGAAAACAGCATTTCTTCTTGTCGAAACCCTTCCTATCACATCACAGATTTATGATATGCTGACATTCCTGCTGTAAACAAGGGAAACAGCGAGAGAGAATTTCTCAACCTCCCAAAGATCTTTGAAAGAGTCTTTGTTTGAGTTCCTTATTGTGCGTAGTTGAAAGTAGACTAAGGTGCATAAACAAACAATATATAACACATCTTTCTTTCCTCCCTGTAGTTCTCATTCTGTCTGTCTGTCTCTTTCTCTCTCTCTCTCTCTTACACACACACACACGAACACAGAGCAGAGTGATTAGTATGTTTCAGTGTCTTGATAACATAGGCCGAGCGGACTTAGCTCAGTTGGAAGAGCGCGTTGGCTTAGCATTCGGAAAGTCCTAGGTTGAAATACAGGTCCGGCCAACCTGACTGACGTTTTTCCTGGATTTCCTCAGACACTCCAGGCAACTGTTGGATTGGTACCTTGAAATAGGGCCTAAGTCGATTTCTTATTTTGTCATTCTTAAAATACCCAGCATAAAATTGCCTCTGAACTGTCGAACCTTTCCTTTGTTCGCCATCCAGTGTCACCAGTCATTTACCCAGCATTTGCGACAACTTGTAACTCAGAAAGGACACCGTAATCCGAGTTTTTGTGCATAGACTTTCTTATTTATTTTTGTGTCTACTTTCACATCCCAGGCGTTATAAAATGTATTCTGTAACAACCTGTATGAAGAAGTTTACAGAAATGTATTAACTGCTTCCACTTCGCCTAGTGGTCAACACCATGTGGCGTATTTTGACTGAGAATCTGGGCTTCTGCTAATCTAAAAATACTTAATAAGCAAATAATCATTTTTTAAATTATTATTATTATTAATTGCATATTATGTATTATTAAGGCTATTATTAATAGTAGTATTAGTATAATGTATATTTAAGACTAGCGGTAGCACAGATTCTGAGCCAGAATATGCCGCTGGTCAACACAATTGCTTTCAGTGCTGTAGTACTGCAGTGGGTTCGGTGGAGCACTCTTTAACGTTACTGGTTCGAATTCAACTTTCAGGTGTAGGTCCCGATAGCCTCGGTAGTGATATGGAACGTAAGACTGAAAGAAACCAAATGCATTTAATACGTTTCCAGTTTTATCTTTTTTTTTTTAGGAAACTACATCTCTCATTACTAAAAAAAAGATTCGTTCTTTGCATCGAATAATAAAACTGCTCAATATGTGACAGAAGTATGCAGACTGTGCTTCCTGAAGTGCTATAAAAGTGTTCCAAAATCGCATGTGCTCTAGAAGTGTTCTGTTTTAAAACATATTTTTCCATTTCATTAATAAAGCGCTATTGGAACACTTTTGGAGCACTTTGGAAACGCTTTTGTCGCATATATTTCCTTTAAAAGTGTGCCAAAAGTATGGGAAAAGTGTTATATTTTTTGCAGTGTGTGTTTCGGCTTGTTATCATGCATTTTGTTTGATCTATGTTTACCTGTAGATCTATCTCATCGCACGCTTCTACTAAGACATCGGTGGGTGTTGCTTTGTAGTGCACCTATATCGTCCCCTATTAAATCTACATAATCCGCGTATACAAACAGTTGATTCAAACCATTCAACGATAGTCCCTTTTTGTCCCCTTTAATTTTTAAAATCGCATATTCTAACGCAAAGTTAAACAGTAGTGGGGACAAGGCATTGCCTTGTTTCAATCCGTTGCGAATCTTGAAACTATCTGACATATTATTACTTATCCGTACTCTGCTTATGGGGTCGCTGAGACACATCTTCACTAGTTGAACCAATTTTTTCGGAATTCCAAATCATATCAGGATACTGTACGTTTCCCTTTTGATAGAATGCTTTCTTAAAATCAATGAATAGCTGATGAACCGTCCCATTGTATTCCCATTTCTTCTCCAAAATTTGTCTCAAAGCAAAAATCTGGTCCAACGTGGATCTATTTCTTCTACATCCACATTGATGATCTCCAATTATTTCATCTACGTATACATTTAGGCGTGTTAACAGAATATTACTCAATACCTTGTAACAGGTTGGAAGTAACGAGATTCCGCGGTAATTATTGCATTCCGATTTATCGCCTTTTTTGTAAATCGGAACTATTATTGAAGTTTTCCATTCCTTTGGGAGTTCCTCCTTTCTCCATATAGTACTTATCAATTTATGTAGTTCCTTGATTAGTGCCGTTTGTCCTGCTTTGAATAATTCGGCTGGAATATTGTCTATTCCTGGTGATTTGAAATTTTTCAATTTCTTTACCGACATTTCAATCTTGATCTCGCTAGGTTCGGGAATCCACGGTTCTGCGGTATGGATTTCATATTCCTCTGTTTCTTCCCCGTTGTGTACATTAAGAAGTTTGTTGAAATAACTTTTCCACACATCGACAATTTTAGTCGGATCAGCCTGGAGATCTTCACGTTGATTTCTAATCATTCCTAACCTCGGCTGGTAACCCTTCCTTAACGAGTTTACCCCTTTGTATAGATCTCGTATGTTATTTGTCTTGCCGTTTTCCTCTATCTCCTGAATCTTCTGCGTCAGATATTCTCACTTTTTGTTTCTGAACCCGAGTGTGGTGTTTCGTTTCACGTTACTGTAGTGGCTGATATTTGGTCAGCTTTTATTACTTAGCCATCGTTGCCTTGCTTGTTTTCATTCCTCATGAAGCTTAAAGCATTCTTCATCAAACCAAGGTTTGTTTTTCTGTTGTTTTTTCTCACCTACATGTTTCTTCGCTGCGCTCTTAATTGTTTTACGAATTGCCTCCACATCTTACTTACATCAATTTCATTATTACTATCATCATTATTATTACTCGAGTTGGCTAGGATTTCGAACCTATTTGAGAGTTTGAATTGGTAATCTGCTTTTATGCTCGGATTATTTAATCGTTTCACTTCGAATTTACGTTATTCAGGCCCCTTGTTTTCTCTGTTCGCGTTGCATAGCTTTTCCCTTACTTTTGTGATCACTAATTGATGGTCGGTGTCACCTTCCGCTCCTCTGTACGACCTAACATCCATTATGTTGATGCGTCTTCGTCTGTCTACTAATACGTGATCGATCTGGTTGAGAGTTTTTCCGTCCGGAGATACCCATGTGTATTTGTGTATGTCTTTGTGTTCAAAGTACGTGCTCTTTACCAGTAGGTTTTTCGAAAACACGAAAGTTATCAGTCTTTCTCCGTTGTTGTTGGTCTTTTCTTGAAGGCTGTATTTGCCTATACTAGGTCTATATTTTTCTTCCCTCCCTACCTTTGGATTAAAATCACCCAACAAAATTTTCGAATTATACTTTAGTAATCGGTCAAACAGCCTTTCTAGCTCATTGTAGAATATATCTTTGTCGTTACCAGTAGCCACATCTAGTGATGAGCAAAAGCAAGACCAAGACCAAGACCGTAGCGGTCTTGGACTTGGTCTTGGTCTTGCACACCCAGTCTTGGTATTGGTCTTGCATCGGTATCTCTGGTCTTGGTCTTGGTCTTGCATGGAAGAGTGTTGCGAGTCTTGCTTTTAAAAAAAATATACGTTTCATACGTAATTTTACACCGGATATAGGTAATAGTAAAAGCTATGCATATCATTGCCTGCCTTAATGCGTCAATAGTAACGGAAATATGTTTTAGCGTATTGTTTATTTTCATGTAAGTGAACAGAATAGAACTACCGAAGTTCAATTTCGCTTTAATTTAACATCACTAACATTTTATTATTTTATTTTTAGTTTACTTGCTGTTTTACGCACACAACTATGTTTCGTAAGCTTTGACAGACTGCAATCATGGGGTTATCAAAAATAATGTCAAAAATAATTTAGACATTGAAGTTCTTACCTTGAAACAATAAACAGAAGTGTGCTCTCTGTCATCTAGTCCTGTTCCAATTATTTACCATTCTCCGTGCTCCAGGTAAGTTCCAAAGGAAGACCAAACATACACGGATATTGAGTTTAACTAAAACTTACAAGGAAACTCTTTTTGCTGTTCAGCGAGTTTTGACTTCGGACCTTATTTGAATCATATAGATAGCGAAAATGACACGCACAGACTCGCACTCTGTCATATATTTGTGTCCCGAATAAGTCGAGTTGTGTAATTTGAGCGACTTTTAAGCAGTAAAATCAACCTTAAAGGTGAAACTTTATATTAACTAAATGAGTTATCAGATGCATTTTTGTAGGTACTTTTACGTGTAGAACACAAATTTCACCATGACAGTGTTCGCAAATTGAATGGTTTTTTATACAAACTCCAGTTTATGATCGAAAATGAACAAAATTCCATAGAAAGTAATGCCGTAAAGGAACAACAATACAACTGTGGGAAAGGGGAAGTTGGGCAGTCGATTATAAATACATAAAAAATAATGGTTTCTAATACCTTTTGGAGGGTCTAGGGCGCTTGCAATCGCTAAACCACTGATCGACTACACGGTTATTTAATGCGGACATTTTAAATAATACAATTTGAATTTGTACTTTCGTACGTACATTTTTTCATCCCATCTCCTCTTTGGTGCGTAATTCCTGAACAAAATTGCAACACTCTCGCTTCTTCTGCGCTCTCTTCGTTTACGTACATTTTCAATACCCCTTACCATACAAATTTTATCATAACTATATTAGAAACTAAAATTATAATTAATAATTAGAACAGTAAACACTTTTTTAAATACTTACGAAAATAAATTCTCGTCTGTCATGTCACATCTTATATTTGTTTCAAACATCTTATTTAACATACACGCTTACTATCAATTTTTTGAAAGTTAAATATTTTAAATAACTGTGGTAAGTACGAGAAAACGCAACTGATTTGATATTTTTTATAAATATTCGAAATTGAACTTTAAAATGAAACAGTTAAACAATAATACTAATTATAGTGAATTAACAAGTTCTAAAAAGGAAAAGAAGCATAATGAATTGTTTTTCAATCTAAAGAGACTTCACTTTCTTTGATTTTCATTAAAAAGCGATTCAATCAATTTGTTCCCCATCATTTCACGTTTTCGTCTTTTATTTAAAGATAAATGTAAACAAATCAAGTCCGTTATTATTATTTAGGTTTTTAAAGTTCAACAAACGAATTCTAATTTTACTTATAATTACAACATATTTATTACAAACGTTATAATTGTAAAATTATTTTTTTTAAAGAACTAGCTTTAAGAACGTAACGGAGCCCCCAGGCCTTGCCGAGGTCGATAAATTGCGAAACCGCTGGGCATCGGGACGATTTTGCTACACGTGTCCATGAGGTGCACTCGCTTTTTTGCTATGCTCGCTCCAGTGCTTCGCTTCTTTCTTAAAATCAGTCTAGTCGATCAGTGATTTAGCGATTGCAAGCGCCCTAGGTCCCCAAAAGGTATTAGAAATCATTATCTTTTATGTATTTATAATCCCCTGCCCGTTCCCCTTTCCCACAGTTGTATTGTTGTTCTTTTACGGCATTACTTTGTATGAAATTTTGTTCATTTTCGATCATAAACTGGAGTTTGTATAAAAAACCATTCAATTTGCGAACATTTTCATGGTGAAATTTGTGTTCTACACGTAAAAGTACCTACGGAATGCATCTGATAACTCATTTACTTAATATAAAGTTTCACCTTTAAGGTTGATTTTACTGCTTAAAAGTCGCTCAAATTACACAGCTCGACTTATTCGGGACACAAATATATGACAGAGTGCGAGTCTGTGCGTGTTATTTTCGCTATCTATATGCTTCAAATAATGTCTAACTCGAAAAACATGTCTGAAGTCAAAATTCGCTGAACAGAAAAAAAAAGTTCCCTTGTTAGTGTTGTTGTTTTCGTATAAGAAGCACTAATGTCCACAAACCCAGACAATTGACGATAGTGGGACTAGTCATGGCTCAAGCGAGCTCTGGCAGAAGAGTGATAGAAAGTATAATTACTTACAAATTTGAATTTGAATTTATTTAAGCCTAACAGGCATCTATGGCCTAAGGCTTGGGACAACAATGGGAAAGTTAGCTGCCAGGGCTTTGAGTTAAGGTACCATCCCAGCATTCGTCTGGTGGGACTGAGGTAAACTCTAGAAAATCTCAGCCAGGATGGCTCGGTAAAATTACGAGTTTGTGGACCAATACCTTTCTGTTGAACAAATGTATCAAAGCAAACCTGCTCAATTTGAAGCACTTCTGTGCTCAATACAAGCTCACACGCCCGCTCACAGTTACCTCTAGCTTACTCTAAAGTAACTTTTGCGTTGCATCCAAAACCATAGCCCATATCTAGTAATATTCCTCCCGACTTTATCTACAAGTGACCAACAATTACCAAATGTACTGCAAAAACTGTTGTTTTATTCAGACTCAATTCTCCCTAGCATAACACACAAAACAGAACTCAGTTTTCAGTAACACATATCAACAGACATTTTATATAATCGACTAGTAGCTTAGAACAAACACAAAGGCTTGGTTACACAAATCAGTACAGACTCTGAACTGACCATAATCCACCTTAATCAGAATCAATAGATCATACCACGACAAACCTAACATCAGAAAAGCCAGGACAACAGACTTCCTTTTGCCCTTGATCCAAATTATCCTTAAGGGGAATGTAAAGCCAAGATCTTCAACAAGAGATGGCAGCACTATCTCCGTATGTGTCTTATGTACTTTTATCGTTGCACGAAATTTCAATGTTGCTCCTACAAATTCAATTCAAGCGAGTTCAGACTTTCAGGGAAAAAAGTTCATAAGTAATTCAAGAGTTCTATCCGTGCCTATTTTTCATTTTCTATCTTGTTCATTGTTGAAATCGTTTCAGTGTTATTATGCTCATAACAATCAAGCTCTTTTAACAATGAACACGAAAGAAAATGAAAAATCGACACAGGTGCAAATCTTGAATACTTATGAACTTTCTTCCCTGAAAGTTTGAACTCTCCAGGATTGAATTTGTAGGAGCAACATTGAAATTTCGTGCAACGATAAAAATACATTAGACATATACAGAGATAGTGCTGTCATCTCTTGTCGGGGATCTTGGCTTTACTTGACCCTTAACAGAAACTTTTTCCTTCTATTGTAAGTTTAGTGTACAGTGTAAGTTTGGTTTAGTATGCTACAGTAACAGCGGCATGATTTTCAGATCCACTCACACGGTTTGCACAACTGAGAACACCTTCACTCCAGCGGTATTTTTACAGAAGCCAAAGAAATTCAAGTGAAGGATATAATGATTTCCCCTTCCTTTCCACGTTTT
The DNA here is from genome assembly GCA_022664845.1 of Lepisma saccharinum. NCBI lineage: Eukaryota > Metazoa > Arthropoda > Insecta > Zygentoma > Lepismatidae > Lepisma > Lepisma saccharinum. The sequence goes on along the minus strand of JAGDQP010017944.1, from coordinate 27,275 downwards.
AAAAATATTCAAGTAGTGCGTGTGCAAGACTCTTGCAGGTGGTCTTGGTCTTGCAGGTATGCTCTTGGTCTTGGTCTTGGTCTTGCACCCCTTGGCCTTGGTCTTGGTCTTGCATTGGTATCCCTGGTCTTGGTCTTGGTCTTGCATCAGTATCCCTGGTCTTGGTCTTGGTCTTGCATGCAAGACCAAGACCAAAACTGCAAGACCAAGACTCTTGCGCTCATCACTAGCCACATCGGTCGGAGCATAGACGTTTAATAAAACCGTGTTGCCCCATCGAGTACGTAGCGTAACGTACGATAGCCTTTCGTTTACGAACTCTATAATCTGAACCGCCTGAAGTATACTGTTCTAAATGAGGAATCCTGTTCCGAAATCGTGAGACTGTGTTCCCCTGTAGTAGAAAGTGTACTTGCCCTGTGGGATGCTATCTTGACCCTCCCACCGAACTTCTTGTATCGCTAATATGTCTAGCTCGTACTTCTCGGTCTCGCGTACCACCACCTGAAGAGCGCCCGTTTGGTATAATGTTCGTATGTTCCATGTTCCTATTCTAAGGTCTTTCTTAATCCTGTTCTTGGAGCCCCCTGAAGCAGTCCGAGCCCGGAGATCCGAATGAGGGACTAGTTTACCTCCGGAATATTTTACCCCAGGAGAATCCATGAACCATCTGTTACTATTTCTTGACATGTTTTAGCGGTGTATAGTTGTCAGCTCTACGACTCTACATACATTACTTTCATTTTTTATTTTTTTCAAAAATTTCACGCCTGTGTAATTAATATGTAACTATTTAGTGATAATGCTGAAGTCAGGCGCACAAATGTTTTGCAGTATAATGTCATTGCAGAAATTAAACACAGTATTTCCAGTTTTTGTGTGTGCTGCAAAATTCGTTCCTTTGACCATATAATTTTCAAGTTCATTTTTATATATGTATTTACAAGAGACAAGAGCCACAGTGAAAGTTTGTTTTCTTCTGTAGTCAGTTTCGAGAGGAAAATTTGTGTGTTATTAGGTAAAACAAAACGAGTTCTGTCCATTATACTGACCTCAATATTTTCATAATCTAAACAATAGTTACGTTTAGATTTTAATTGAGGTATTGATTCAGTACAGATTATAGTTCCTACACTACATTTAGATTCTTTATACATCATATTGAATAAATAAGTTTAATTCGGCCTGTGCCAGAGTTGCCTAAGACCATAACTAAATTAAGTTTATTAATTTTTTACATTTTGTTAAAAGCTATACACATCCACAAATTTACTCTCGCAATCAGTTCTCAGTTTAGTGCAAGGAAATATGCGTAATACATTATCAATTTTATTTTTGACAGTAGAACTTGGATGTGTAATATTGATCCCAGTTTCGCGTTATCAATATTATTGTGAAAGAGTTTGTGTCGAAACGTCACGTCTTATTTTTGTTATGACAGCCCTTTCACTATCCTAGAGTCTGCAAGAAGACTTCAAATACAAACTAAAGTAAGAAGGCTTTCAATAGACATGGTAAATATTCCCATATACGAGTTCAAGTTCAATTTAACAAATATCGTTATCTGCTTTGAAAAAGTTATTTCATGTTTCGATCGCTTGTGAGTAATGTATTCTGAAGTTAATTTTCAGTTAATTCTAAAATACATATATCATTTAAAAGAATGATCAGAGCTTGACATTTGCTCAAATAATTTTTTTAATGCCAAAACCGTTGTATTTCTGAATGCAGTTTCAATATAAATATTCTCAAGATATTGGCTATAAGGTTTCAGTTAAAAGCACTACATTTCTCTGTTTCTTACAAACATACAAAAGTTCGTATGAATAATGCTATGCTTAACCGCTGAACTTCAAACTATGTTTAACATTTTATATTTCTTTCCGTGGAAGATATAGTAATAAAAATTGTCTCGAATTGCTAACATGATTTCATTCACAGGGAGTAGAGTTCCATGAGCTCATTATTCAGGTAGAGATATATCAAAGCGACACAGTTTGGATGGGGCGCCTGCTCTGCCCACAAAGACTCAATCTCGGTGTCTGTCGAACCATGAAATTCATATCAGATGTAGCATATGAGCGAACGAGAAAATAACAGCAAAGTATTAAAAGTAACTCACTACCCCCAGGGCTTGTGAGAAATAGCCTGCCTGGATGTGAAATAAAAGTAGAGTAAAGGATTAAATAAACTTCAGAGGACGTTTTTCGTGTTGGTATAATGTACAGTCTGTGTTCTGGTGAATGTCAATACTTATTTTGAATATTTTAGATATTTGTATATGGTGTGATTGATCTATAGACTACTGTTTCTCGAAAACGTTGCAATTAAATGTGCAATTCTTTTCAAATTACTTATCCGTCATGTATGAAAATATCACAAGCAGCTAATAAAAATCTAGCTATGATGAAACATATTTTGTAATCGAGTTCATAATTGTAAATTTAAATTAAAACGATTTATTCAACCCGTTTGTTACTTCATCCTTTGGAACGTATCAGTTTGGAAAGAGAGATAAGATAAACTCTGTTTAAATTTGGAATATCAGAACACATTTCAAACTAAGGTGAGAGGTGGTAGTTTCGCCCTGCTAAACTTTAACATTTCTTTTTAAAGGAGGGTCATTTGCATCAATATTACGTACGTATGTGATGCGGTGATGATTTAATTTATCGAAATTAATATATATCAAGACTTGAATATATCTAACACGTCGGGAAACACGATTATCAGCTTGCTACGAGGAAGAAAAGGAAAGCCTTGTACACATCATTCACGTAATTTCGCCAGTCTGTTTTCGAAATTGTTTGAATGTGTAAAATAGGAATATGTTGTGTGTTATACCTTATGCATGCTACTATAATATTGATTAATTATGACTCTGAGCATGGTGTTTCATCGGTATAATGTTGCGGGAGTTTCGACTCGATTTCCATAACCGTTTTGAATACATACATGTTGATATGAACCGAGGCTTTTGAGTTGGTTTGGTTGGCTATTTATACGTTTAGTTCTATTTTATTTTCATATATCTGCGAAGCGACTATGTATTTTGTCATTTGAGTGTGATTTGTAATTTTTGGTTAGAATATGTATTTGCATTCTTTAGTGTGGACACAGCTTTATATTTCTACCTTAATCATTTGGAAGTAAGTATTTATATTCACTTTGTAATTATTCTACACATTGTTTGGTGCTCTCAGGTACTATGGCCAGCAATATAATATATACATGACTTTATTATACACGATTTTTCTCTAAGCCTAGAAGATAGGCCACCCAACTAACGTAGAGTGGGAGGTATGTGATTCTAAGAGTGTTGATTCTGAGAGTGTGTGCGTGAAAGTGGTTGAATTTTTTCTTTAATAGAAAACATGCCCTGGGTTCTGGAAAGATATGTGTAATTTCTTGTAGTATGTAGTAAATAATAAATAAAAAAAACTTTATATTAGAGAGTCGCATTTTAAACATCAAAACACTAGTTGAAATGTACTGAAAGATATAATTTAAGGCAAAAGATAAAGATAAAATGAATTTTAAGGGCGGTAACAGCACTATAGTTTACGCCCGTCCCGATATGGACGAAGCCCCTTATCTTCCTCACGTCAATATGTAGCTATTAATTAATTAAAAGAATAAAAATCATATAAAAGCTGAAGATGTAAAAGGTCTCCAGAAAAAAACTTATCAGTATAACGATTAATGAAATCTAAAGATCTATAGAGTATTAAGCATAACAAGTTTAAATCGGCCTTCACATGATAAAAGAATAATACAATATTAAACTTAATAGCTAAAGGGCATAATCATCACAAATAGACGAAGATAGTCCTGTCTCCCGAATATACATAAAAACTCTCCACAACATATCTAGTTCATCCCCTAACAATGACGCCATGTCATTGGGAATGTTATAACGTTGTCTGAGACGATTGCATCCTGGACAATCTAATAAAACGTGACAAATACTTAAAACTATATTGCAATTATTACAATGTGGTGGATCCAAACGTCGCAAGAGATATCCGTGTGTCAGGCGACTGTGTCCTATACATAGGCGACGTAAAAGTCTTCCTCATTTCTTCCATCTCGGCAAGATGATTTTCATGGAGCAACAGTTACTTTAATTTGTTTCAATTTCTTAACAGCAACGTCATCCCATCATCGCTGCCATTCATTCCGCATAACGTGTCGACATGCTGAATATGAATGTTAGCTCCTAAAGAGGCCTCACGAGCAGTTTCGTCTGCCAATTCATTACAATGGATACCAACATGGATACCAACCTCACCACCAGCAGAGCAGATGGCGTGTGTCTTACATAGGATATCTTGCACGAGCGGATGCTTAGAATACATATTTTCGAGGCTTTGAACAACATTGAGCAAATCTGTACAAACAAGGATGCGTTTGAAACCACGAACAAGACTAAACTAGCCCAACCATTATCTGCACCTCTCATCTTTCTTTTTAATAGGTGCTTTTCGGAGGGTTATTTCCCGAACGCCTGGAAACAAGCAAACATTACTCCGGTTTATAAAAAAAGGTGACAAGTCATGTGCTAATTCATATATAGGTCCATTTCCCATCTTTCTGTCCTCGGTTTAATTTGTGAATAAATCATCACAGACAGGATTCAAAACATGTCCTCCCATTTCTTTCTCCCTCCCAGCATGGCTTTGTACCGAATGCCTCCTGTGAAACCAACTTAGCTGTCCTACTGTCTCAAGCAACAGATGTCCTAACAAACAGACAAGAACTTGACGTCATATACCTAGACTTCTCCAAAGCATTTGAAACTGTCAATCACAAACTTCTTATACACATGTTTGACTCCAGATTTAATTTACACAGATCCCTCCTTCAGCTTCTCACATCACATTTGTCTTGCAGAGAACAACGTGTTGTTTTCCCTGGTAGCACATGCAAGTAGCTCCTACGCACAGAAGAATTTTCACTGAACATCCAGTTGCAGGCAGTCAAATGTTCAGTTCCATATGGGACAGCAAAACATAAGGTAATGCCAACTGAACTTGTTTAGTTAAATGTATTTTGTGAACGGAACAATACGTTAAGTAAGCAGTGTACCAGACATTATAGTGCCTGTTACTGGACGCATATAGTAAAACAATATTGACTAGCGTGAAAAAGAGTCTGGAGTGGAGCTCGAACACACGACCGTCAGATTTGCTTGTTCATTATCCAACGCTCTACCCCTGTTCCACCGTTTCTGCTGTTGAATGTAGGACATTTTACTAGTCCTGTTATGTTACGAAAACAGTTCCTGGAGTAAAGACATTTATGTAGACTATTCGAAACTTGGAAATTGTATTAATTGATCCTGTGTTAGAATAGAGCTATGAATGAAGAAGACTGATTCGTGATTTTACAGAAGTGAGACACCTCAAGAGTATTATAATGACGTTTACTTTACTTTTCGGGTCGACGACATTATGAAGACTTGCTGTTGAAAACACTGAAAGTGCCACAACCATCAAATTTTATTTTTTTATGTTAAAATACTGAATGTTCCATCCCAAATACCGTAGTAAACACGGGAAGTCCAATATGTTACTCTAAGTAGTTCAAACGTTACCTAAAAGATGGCAGCATATGTAAGTTCCTTGTCATCAGATGTTAAAACCAATGAAAGTGCCCGTGGTGATTTTGATATCCTACTGTGGACTTACACTATTTTCATCTTACAAGTTATTGGCACTTTCAGTGTTTTCTATGTCAAGTCTTCATTTCTCAAACACACCGGCTGCCACTTTCCAAGACATTCAATGAATATACTTTCAACTGATTTTTGATTGCAGCCACTATAACCGCCAAGTTACGTTTTCCTCATTACGCATTTAGTGTCTGTTACCGTTAATGTTTAGTAACAGTTTGCATAATACAATAGTAACTGTCATCAGCCATGTTTTGTTGGAGTTCAACTAAATATCGTTCAGTTCTTGGCATTATATTGTTCACTATCTGTTGCTCTATGATGAGTTTCGTTAAGTATAGCCCTGTTTACCATTTGTGTTTCGCTGCATGTATCATACAAGTTGGCTCTTGCCACAACCAGCTAGTATGTTGGCTATACCCACACCAACAACTGACCTTCGCCTGATCTCCATTCGCATTCAACTCACGGTGTGAGGGCCAATTGAACACAGTCCTCCACAAAAAGCGACAAAACTTTCTTGGTTCCCTTATATACAACAATATATATATATATGAGCTCCTGCGTAGCCTAGTCGGTAGCGCGCTCGACTTCAGTGCGAGCGGTCCAGGGTTCGATTCCCGGTGGGGGCTCAAAAATTTCGGTGTTGACCCAGCATCGTGAGGACAATTGGGGAGCTGCTGTGAATAAAAGACAGTGGCGATCACAGTGAGAGCTTCGGCTCTCCTCTCCCAAAGCGTCTGGTCAGCGTGGGAGCAGTAGACCAACTCCTCCCTTCGGGGAGAGGCCTCATCCACTAGTGGATTGAATATGGCTGTGATTTATTATTATTATGATTATATATAATATATATCGTACCGATCTCAATAGGTAGATTTTATTCGAAATCTACCTAAAAAGAAAAATGTAGTAGTGATTTAAAGTAAATTTGTAAAGACAAAATTTGTAAATGTAACGCCAAAGGAGATGAACATTCATCATCCAATCTGTGAAGTGGTTTATTCACGCTTCACAAAAGAAAAGCATAAAAAAGCAATTCATAGTAAAGTTCGGTAAATGATCCCAATAAATTTCCTTTTTGCGTTTTCTCCTTCATCTTAAAATCAGAGCAGTCGACCAAGGTAGCCTTGTGAGCTTAAGTGTCAGAAAGCGTCTCCAAGGTCGTGGGTTCGAATCCCGGCTGTGGCACGGATGTTTGTGGATTTCAGAGTGCAATCGAGATGGGTCCAGTCTTTAGTTACTAAAATGGCCCAAAATACAAAATCACAGGACAACATCTATCTATTTCTTTGAAATCCGTTTCGATGCTGAGCTATTCGTCGCTTAGTGCGCGGAACCTAACAATTTTAGTAACTATTTAATAATTTGATTTATATTTCTTAAATATTTAATCACCAGTGCGCGCTTACTTATATTAAGATTCACATTGTGAACCTGCATAATAGTAGAGAAAATTTCTAAGTATTTTTGCTTAAATTTTTTTGGAACCTGAAGGGTTTCTGATTTCTATTAGTCACTGCCTTGGCTCAGGCGGTAGCGCATCTGACTACAAATCGACAGCTAGGGTTAAAATTCCGGCAAAGAATTTCGGATTTGTGTGGCAATGTGCAATCTAGGGCGGAGCCTATTTGAAGAAGCAATAAGATGATATTTTAAAATACTTTAACATGCAATGTCAAGAAGAATGTAAAATCCGTTGAACGTTTCTTTTAGGGAACCCGAAACATTGTTCTTAAATAAAAGAATATAGAGTTCTAGTTTAGTTTGTAGTGTCATTGTAAATTTAAGACATTTCACAAAGCAAACAAAAAGAAAAAAAAGAAAGAAAATCTCATCAGCCTTGTTCTTGTGCTCATATCGTAAAAAGCTAACAATTTATATTTCCCGAAATGGTACATTTATCTAATTGTAGTTTAGCAGAACCATTTCATTTTAGTTTAAGAGTCTAATGGAAATCCAACTTGAGGATAAATAATCATATCGCACCATTAAATGTTTTGTTCAATAATTTGATATATTGAATATGATCAGGTTTGTTAACATAGCTTTCGTGGTAAAAACTATTCAATTTTAAAATTATTTTATAGAAGGACGTCTGAATAACCTGAATACTATCTGGAAATAAATTATCGTTATAAGTCAAACTATTGCGCTCCCCTTATATGCTTGCCGCAAACCCCAGGTTGAGAAACACTATCCTAGGATATGTGTACCCTCTATCGGGTGTTTCTTATTATTAATTTAAAATTTCATAATGGAATATATTGAAACCGGCTTGATTCTCTTTGATGTTTCCCAGATTATGTTGGGGGGTACAAATATTCTAGGATATGTGTACTCCTTTATTGAATGCTTTCCTGTTATTAATTTTGCATTTCATTATGGAATACATTGAAAGCGCCTTGATTCCCTTTGATATTTTTTAGATTATTTTGGAGGGTACAAATATCCTAGGATATGTGTACACCCTATTGAATGTTTTCTTGTTATTAATTTTACATTTCATAATAGAATACATTGAAAGTGCCCTCATTTCCTTTACATTTTCCCAGATTATTTTGGGGGTTACAAATATCCCAGGATATGTGTACCCCCCTATTGGATGCTTTCTTATTAATTTTACATTTCATAACGGAATAAATTGAAAGCGGTTTAATTTTCATTGATGTTTCCGAGATTTATAGGGGGAGCACAAATATCCTAGGATATGTGTTCCCTCCTATTGCGTGTTTTTGTCATTAATTTTACATTCCATAATGAAATATATTGAAAGCAGCATGATTTTCTTTGATCTTTCCGAGATGTATAAGGAGGGTACAAATATCCTAGAATATGTATACCCCTATTAGGTGTTTTTAATATTAATTTTCCATTACATAATGGAATGTATTGAAAGCGACTTGATTTTCCTTGATGTTTCCGAGATTTATAGTGGGGGTACAAATATCCCAGGATATGTGTACCCCCCAATTGGGTGTTTTTGTTATTAATTTTCCATTGCATAATGAAATATTGAAAGCGGCATGATTTTCTTTGATGTTTCCGAGATTTATAAGGGGGTACAAATATCCTTTGTACCCCTAGTTGGGTGTTTCTGTTATTAATTTTCCATTCCATAATGAAATATATTGAAAGCGGCATGATTTCCTTAGATGTTTCCGAGATTTATAGGGGGGGTTCAAATATCCTAGGATATGTATACCCCCCTATTGGGTGATTTTGTTATTAATTTTCCATTCCATAATGAAATATATTGACAGCGGCATGATTTCCTTAGATGTTTCCGAGATTTATAGTGGGGGTACAAATATCCCAGGATATGTGTACCCCCTATTGGGTGATTTTGTTATTAATTTTCCATTCCATAATGAAATATATTGAAAGCGGCATGATTTTCTTTGATCTTTCCGAGATGTATAAGGAGGGTACAAATATCCTAGAATATGTGTACCCCTATTAGGTGTTTTTAATATTAATTTTTCATTACATAATGGAATGTATTGAAAGCGACTTGATTTCCTTTGATGTTTTCGAGATTTATAGGAGGGGTACAAATATCTTAGGATATGAGTAGCCCCTATTGGGTGTTTTTGTTATTTATTTTTCCTACTATAATCATATATATTGAAAGCGGCATGATTTCCTTTGATGTTTCCGAGATTTATAGGGGGACCCCCGGTACAAATCTGTGGGGTTACACATACCCTACGACACCTATATAGCGCTTGTCCGGCTTTTATCAGATAAAGTTGTTCTCGTGGCTCATCAAATTTGACAGGTAAATTGCAGAGGAAGAAAGGTGAACTGTTAATTAGTGCTGACCCCTGATTGGTGGAAAGTAAAAGACGATATCCATTCATCATGGTTTAATAAATTTTTCTGTGTTCAGTTGTGTAGAGGGCAGTCTGAAGAAGGAAGTGGCATAATTCCGAAACGGTTACGTTTTAATTTCTTTTTGTTATTAAATAAATTCAGCCATGTTGTTGTAATATCCACTATAGAACCTGGGTAACAGACTCGCGCGTTTAGTCCTGTTCCACTCTTCGTTGGCAGTCGTTCTTGAATTGGAACTAGGCCGCGTGGGCAGGTATCAATGTGTGTGTGTAAACTTAAATGTTGCATTTCTTTGCACACATGATGAATAATTCTTATCTCATTTCTGTATCCTGATCCACTAAAAAATTCTATTTGACTCTTTCTTCAACTCTCGTATTGTACACTGATTAGTAAACGCCGGTGTCAATTTGAGATATCTATTTGTGTGTGTAGAACCGTCGAATTTGGGTTTCAAGAAGTGAATAGCTTTAGATAACTTTTATACATGATTTTTAAATGGTTTTCACAGCCCAAGTTTCAAAGAAAATTTAATCCCTGGTTATACTATCAAATTTGAATGCGGAATTTGGAATCAGATTTTCTTATAAACCAGAGCTGTACAAAACTACGTGAAATTCGAATTTGACGATTCCGCACATGAAGTGTTCAAGTATGATCTAAAATCTTCTTACCTTATTCTAAATCACTAGAAGAAAATCATCTTCAAGTATGCTACAGAAGAACCCTACAAGACTTTCTCTTATAATGAAATGTCCATGTGGGAGTTTTTGTTGTGCCACACAACGTAAATATCAGAAACAAGAATTTCATTAGGAGACAAATTCCCTCCTAATTTTTTAACACACACATGTTCCGTTCTTAATTTCTGGTAACGTCATATACAGACAATAATGTTATAACGGCAGTTATTTTTTAAAAAATGGAAATTTTGTACGGATTTATGTTTAATTTCACATTATTTTTCTTTGGGTGAGGAAGGAAACAAATCCTTTCAATTATATTAATCAAATCACTATAGTTAATTGAGAAAAGTAGAGCAGCTAGAAACGTTTATTTACTTTAATCTAAAAATATTCGTAAATATTCATATTAATTTATTTCTTATTTAAAATTGTTTCACTATCAGTATTTAATGTGAAGAATGTATTTTAGGGCAGAAACGAGAGATGTCGGACATTAGAATGCACAAACAAGCAAATGTTCTTCTTAAATGTTTTATAAACCCCAAAAGTTTAAGGTGTCTGATTTTATATATATATATATATATATATATATATATATATATATATATAGAGAGAGAGAGAGAGAGAGAGAGAGAGAGTTTCTTATTGGGCAAGATACTAGCAAGTACCTTTCCTTTCTCAACGAACATAAAGTAGTAAAAGGAATGTATTACTCCTTCGGCTACGAAAAAAAAAATATGTATGTAATGAGTGATTACGGTTAGTACCAAAAATCTATATCTGAACTTTAATCTGGATATTACTATTATTAAGGTTACAACTGTAAAAAATTACATTGCAAACAATATTGAATGTCTTTAGTTGGATGCCAGGAACATTTACACCCTTTTGTATTTTTTTTCCTCGTAGTCTAAAGAAAGAACAGCGTGATTCCTCTTAGATTTTTTTTTCCCTTTTGCATTCAGTTAGGAGGCAGCTTCAATCGACGCTTGAAGCAACATTTGCTTATCCTAGGAGTATACTATACGAGCGCGTTTCTGCACGAGCAGCTACCAATATCCATTTTAAGCTAACAAGCTTCTGATGACTCTTCCGTAGCTCTTGTTAATGGATCCAAATGGAGGTTCCAGAAGTCGGGGATCGGTTGATGTTTCCCAGTTACTGGAAGGAAGCTCCGGGATTAATGCGAGTCGTCATTCCAGGAGAACGTAAGAAAATACTCCCAGATGGCATTACCAAGATGGAAGATGGAGCTAGCACTTGGAAGAAGGAAACAATATCTTCTCCATCTAGTACATACTTAACTCTGAAACTGAATGAGAAATTGGAAAGCACATTTTAGAAGATTATTTATAACCCAGAACTCATATAATGCCTTCCAAAACTACTATTTTCATAATCCGAAACATACATAATACATTTTAAAAATTTATCACGTTTTCTTCAAGAATCTATCAAAAATATATCCTTCTCTCCTGAGTAATCTAATAAGGTCATTCCATGCCAAATCATGATAGCCCCAACCTTACCATCTCAGATTCCCACAAAGATTGGTGGGATGGTATATGACATAGTAGTGCACATCTGTAAAATATTAACCCTCAGTGGTATACAGTATTAATACAGCAGGGTTACCAATATGAGAATAAACGTAAAAAAAAAAAAAGAAAAAAGAATATGCGAACAAGGTCAATAACAAAATAAATCATAACTTGGCTTCTAATTGTGATAGAACATACATCTTGGGCTCGTTTTGAAGCCAAGTAAGCATAGTTTTCAAAAAGAAATATTATTACAGAAAATTGTTGCACTTTTTTATTTCAAGGTCACATGATGTACACTTTGAACTTTAATATCTAAAAAAAGTGTATCTTCCTATCTCATATCCTTCCTGCTCTTTGGGTGCGATTGAGTAGGCAATAGAAATACTTAAAAACGTGGTTTAATTGGCTACTCAGCCAAATTGCAAGCAAAGCTGTAGCTAGCAATTTCATGGAAAACCGACGTGACTTTGCCGAAGTTTGAATCACCCGTTTATCTTTGCCTCAATAATAAACATCGACCTCTTTTTTAGGGATTCCTGCCAGGAGCCTAACTGAAATGCCACAAGACCTCGCTTGCGGGGAGCAACATGAGGGACCCCTACCGACAACATAAAATTATGTGAAAATGGGTTAATGTCAAACCTAACATTACAAGAGAAGTCGCCTCAAAGTAAGATGTTTAAACGTTCTCAGATATGGTAAAAGGGGAAGTAATTTTTGCCTGGACGGGACTTTTCACATAGTCTGGAGAGAATATTCGTTTTAGAAATCTGGCAGTATTGTTCTACACATTTGGAATATGAATTTACATGCGGCAAGGATATGCTGAATTTGTATGTGGGAGATGCTGCTAGAAGGGCCCTAAAATTTCCTTGCAGGGGAGCAATTCTAGTTACGCTACTGATTCCTGTGTCCCCTTTCCAGTGAAGCAAACAACTGATGTTCACGATTCTAATGAACGCCAGGAAATATCTCCAAATTAGCACTTATTGTTAGACTCCTCCCACTAACTCAAATATCGACCCCGACGGTGGACCGACCAATAGTCGGGGGAAAGTCAGCGCGACCCACAAGTGGTGTTTTGCCATCAGGTCATTTTCCGGGCCGCCGCGCCGTAGGGGTCGGCATAGAGGCGTAACCTCACCCGCTGACGTCGGCTCCTTGTCGGTTTTTCAAAATAACAAACCAAATGCCGACGTCGAGCTCACATCGCCTGGCTCCTTCGGCTTCTATGCTCCAACGTTCTTAACGCGTAAATGAGAGAAACGCAAATATGAACAATGGAACAATATTCTCTAAAACAATGGAACCAAATGAGTCTATTTATGCAATTAAGTTGACGTAAATCTGCTGTCGCGTAATAAAAGACTTGCGCTTCTGTTTTAGAGAACGCGAGAAGCAAAACAATGGGAATGTTTATTACACAAATTTTCAGCCAAATGTTCAGACAAATTTTCAGAATTTTAAAATGTTGTCAGACGTTGCTCAGAGTACACTTGCTCAGAAACATCGTACCGGATGGTTAAATTGCACTGAAAACTAAACTTTCATTTTACCTTTTCTTCTTTTATAAATATAATATGGTTTCCAGCCAGAGTGTTGCCAGGTGTTCTTAATGCAGTTGCTCAGTCGTTGTCATATAGCATGCAGAAAACTCATTCACAACACCAACTATCTCCTCCTCCTCCTTCCTTTTTCCCAGTTGCACCTGCGATGTGTGTTCAGAGCCAAAGGGTAGAAGTGTAAAGCGCATAAAGCACCAGAGCATAAAAAGGCCAACGCGTTCAGTCTGTGTTCTTCTATGAGCGTAAAGCGCAAGGGCAAAAATGCACTCTTACTCACCAAGCCCAGAATAGAAATCCGGCCACTGGAATTTTACCGTCCCAGAAAACAAACGCTGCCGTTCTTGAACCGCTGCTAATCACTAAAATCTTGCACGTTTGCGTACCGTATTGACTCCAAACTTATGGTAGGCGCATTATTTTGCAGACTTTTCTTTAGTTCATAATGGTTTGTGGTGTCCTTAAATCTTGCAATGTTAATTTAACTCATTTCCTGACCTCATACAATGATTAAATTTTTGCATAGTGACGTAAAGTCTGGTGACAGTAGAATATTCCATTGTTACTTGCATATATTTCTATATATTTAAAACATTTTTAATATTTTTGTACGGACTTCTTTATCCTAAAACAAATACTAGCCCGCAATAAGGTGGTGTTTGTCTGGTTGCAGAATACTAGGACTTTTGTCAATACATTAGCTTAAGAAAAAGTATCCGAACACCGAAATAACCCGACAAAATAGAAAAAATCTAAAAAAAATATGTTTAAGTATATACTTTTCTTAAAACATTCGTACATTAAAAAAATAAAAAATAGAAAAAAAGATTTTAAAAAACACGCTTTTTTAAGCAAAGAAAAATAGACTAAAAAGTAAAAAATAATAAATTCATCAATCGGAAAATAAAAGCGTGGGTGCTCTTGCCTACCTTATCATAAAATCATAATATCTAAGAACACCCACGCTTTTATTTTCCGATTTATAAAGTTATTACTTTTTTACTTTTTAGTCCATTTTCTTTGTTTAAAAAAGCGTGTTTTAAAAATATTTTTAATATATATATATGAGCTCCTGGGTAGCCTAGTCGGTAGCGCGCTCGACTGCAGTGCGAGCGGTCCCGGGTTCGATTCCCGGTGGGAGCTCAAAACTTTCGGTGTTGACCCAGCATCCTGAGGACAATTGGGGAGCTGCTGTGAATAAAATACAGTGGCGATTACAGTGAGAGATCTCCTCTCCCAACCCGTCTAGTCAGCATGAGAGCAGTTAACCAACTCCTCCCTTCGGGGAGAGGCCTCATCCACTAGTGGATTGAATATGACTGTGATTTATT
>JAGDQP010017944.1:0-12244 GCA_022664845.1 Lepisma saccharinum | reverse complement strand
ATATATATATATATATATATATATATATATATATATATAAAATAAATAATCCTTTATTAATTTATTTTATTTATTATTTTTTACGGGTTATTTCGGTGTTCATACTTATTCTCCAGCTATTATGTTGTGGTCCAAATCCTAAAGTGTTCTGCAACCAGCCAAACCCAACCGCGGTGCAGGCTAGTGTTAATTTTAGGGTAAAGAAGTCTGTAATAACAAAATATTAAAATATGTTTTAAAATATATACCTATATAGAAATAAATATATGAAAGTAATAATGGAATGTTGTATTGTTAACCGACTTACGTCGCTGTGCAAAATTTTATCGTTATATGACGTCGGGAATTGAGTGAAATTAACGTTGCAAGATTTGTAGCAGCGATGAAACATGATTACAGAGTAAGTTAATAAAAAGCGTGTAATAATAAAAATAATTTTGTGTGCATGACTAGAAAGAAAAGCACAGAACGCGCCAATTCAATAATTTATAAAATTACTGTATATGAGAGCGCACCCCATGCTTTCCTTTTTAGCCATGCACAAACAAAATTGTGTTGTACTTTTAGTACGAATTATTTAAGGAAAGTATGTCTTCAAAACGTTTTATTATTATCATTTTAAGAGGCGCTGCACTTATAATAGCAAAATGCGTTTTCGGACAATTGGTAGAAATAGAATGGAAAGCTCGGACTCCAATTCTCACCCAACGCTCTAAAATATCCACAATGGATAGAGGAACTAACTCTATCTGGGTTTGCAGTCAATGACAAACTATTCATGAATTTTCTGTAGTGATTTGGTTATACTGGTATTATTCGCATAATAAACGAATTCTCAAAATCGACCCAAATTTTTAGGGGGTTCATATATTCGATTAAATACTACGAGTATTTCTCATGACTCATGAGTTTTTTTTAAATAAGCACAAAATAGGCCCTTATCATAAAATAGGCGCTTAAATCCAAAATAGGCATTTATAGGCACGATAAAACTTGGTAATTCGAATGTGTCTCATATGATCAGAACATATCCATTAAAAGCCTACAATTCAGTTCACAGGAACAAAATAGGCAAAATAGGCAAACCCATGGTAGAAGGAAGACAAGGTAAGTCCGCGCGCAGCCTTCTTTTTTCTTGTGACGTCATCTTCGACACACGAGTCACTGATGTCTGCAAGGAAAGATGATTTTGCTTGTCACTTGAGCTTGTTAATTTGTTCTTTTTTGGTGTTAAAAAGTTCTGGAAAACACAGATTATTAGGAATTATACTGTTGTGTGTTTGTATGTGTTTATACATGTGTGTAAAATATGTTTTATATACTGTGAATAGTGTAAATAAAACTTGTATTAATTGCGTTGTAAACTTCCACAAACATGCCATCGTGCGCGGCGTATGGCTGTAAAATAAACTCAAGAAATGGGAAAAGTGGTGAAGAAAATGTTAAGTTCCATTCATTTCTCAAACAGGATGATCTACAGTAACAATGGATATCTGATTGCACGAGGAAAGATAAAGTTAATCCAAAGAATGGCGAGTTAAATATTTTCGTATCTTTTAATTGTATTCCATGTGCGTCGAAAAAGAAGCAACGCAAAGGAAAATAATTATTTTGATTTTCAAGAAAGTTGCCATTATTTTACATGGAATCCCTTGGTTTAAAATAATAGTCAATGAAAAGAAAATAGCATTGGTTCTTTTCAAAGACATGATAGAAGTTCTCGAATCCATCAGTTTTATGTTCAGTCAGCATCCTTAATGACTTATCAAGGAACGAATTGATAGAATTGTGGCTAATATCCAAAACGAGCTGGTGAGTTTCTAAAGACGAGACCTACAGATTTCGGTGAAGTAGGTTCCAAATCCAAACCACTCCGCCTAATGGACCTCGGTGGAAATTGAACCCGCACTCAAAATCTTATTTCACCCTAAAGCACACAAATACTTCACCAAAGCTGATCTTAATGTGAATCCGTTTGAACTTTGTGAGAAACCTACTGACAAATTATGATCTTTTTGTGTGTTCAATATGTTCTCTTACATGCTTGTGGTACATTTTGTGTACATTCTGTACACACTTACTTCGTATTTACCGAAGTTCGCATTACCTAGAGTTCGTTTTAGATCATTTTCTGCGCATTTTCCACAACCACTTCACTTTTAATTCTCATTAAATAAGCTTAAGTTGACATGTTATGCACTAAAATTGTATCCTATTTCAAACTAATTCAACGACAATTTCATATAGGCCTATTCTCAAATGCCCATTCACACTTTTTTTAATTTTTGCACTTTCTGAGAACTTTCTACCCTGAAAATGCCACTAATAAAGTTTAGAAAGTTCTTAGTTAATGCATTCATGATATTAAGGACATTAAGTATTGATTGTTGGGTAATTATAGGCTTTTAGGTTACAAATCATTGTTAATACGTTTGTGTTCAAATTGATATAAAAAATATTAACTCGCTCCATTAGTAGCTTGAGTAAGAATGACATGAAGCTAAGCTGTAATTTTCATGAAAGCGCATCTCTTGGTATGTATGGTCTTTATAATGTTGTTTGTATTTTCAGAATCGAGGATCACTATTGCTTGATTTGCACCTTCTTGTTTTGCCTAGTAAATAACAAGTTCATATTATTATTATTATTGACCCAGATGCCGTGGTCCAGGCGGTAGCTTCGCGGCCTTGGCACGTGTGGAGCGGCAGTGGGGAGGTACGCGGGTTTGAACCCCACGGCGGACTGAGTTTTTCCAGGGGGTTTCCTGTCATACCAGGCAAATGCCGTGATTGTACCGTTAAATTAGGCCCTGGCCAACACCTTTTCAATCCCTGCCCCACCCGTCCTGAGCCACAAGATGCCTAAAGGGCATAAATAAATTCTGTTATTATTATTACGGAGAGCAGAAATTTTATTCACTCAATTTAGATTTCATAAACAAGCTTGTTAAAGAATGTAACATGTGAAGTGATGTACATTTAAGTTTTATATCCGTTTATTTGTCTGTCTATTCTATTTCAAAACTATCGTATCCTTGATTTTCTTAATTAGAAAGATTTTCATAATTATTTAAAATATTGCGATAAAGTCCGTGGCTTTCGTTTACATTTTTGCTGTCATTTGTTCTTTGCATTTCGACGAAGAGGCCGAAAACAAAAGCATGCAAGAAAAGATTATGAATTATTCTCCAAAGAAAAGATGGAAATTGAAGAAGGATGCTGTTCCAAATTTACTTCTTCCACATTATACGGACAATCATAGAAAAGAAAGGAATTTGCGGGTACAGAAGAGAGAGAGAATCGTAGACTTGAAAATCTAGGTGAAATAACATGATTTACAAACTTACTCACAGGATTAGGCCAAATGGGGAAACCACTTTAAAAAGAACGCACAACAGACAATACCTCTACGGTGGTGAGGAAATTTGTCTAATCAACAGTAACTTTTTTTCAGGGAGAGTAAATAAAAAGCAGAATACACGAAAGAAATTCTAGTAATAAGATATCCGCTGTTGAAGAAAACATTTCTAAACAACATTATTTATGATATGAGTGTCATCTCAACTGTTTTAAACGTTGAACTCCAAGCAGCAACAAGCGGATGGGTCTTCTGCGTGAGAGCCTGTGTGTAGAAGCTGACGTCATGCGCAACCTTGGTCGCTATCGCGTCTGCTGATGGACTTACCTTGTCTTCCTTCTACCATGAGGCAAACTCTAGCATTACTGATAACCACGTCACAGAGCAAAGGGTAGTCACTGTTGACGATAGGGTAGGGTGGGGTTTGAAGAGACAAGCAGGTTCTGTTGATTATTTGTTTTCCTTTTGTCACTCCAATATATGTATGATATTAGTGACAGATTATTATATCACTGGTTTCAATGGCACTACTATTTCAATTAATATATAACTCAGCAATTTCTTCTCTTTCTGTGATTGTTTTCGCTCGCTCGCTCCCTCAGAATACTCCAAAATGAAAAGTAAAAGAAACCAAAATAAGACATCATTTGGTAGCCGAAAAAATCCCCCAAAATACGTACGAATTAGAAAACACTGTTATGATGTGTACATGCCGAAGATATCCGAAACTCTGATCCGGATATTCGAGGTTCCGGATATCCGATATTCGGATCCGTTTGGCCATCCATACTCTACAATCAACACTAGAATGATTGTGATTATAACAGAGTACGTTAAGTTCTGGAGCGGGTCTAATGCTTGGGACCCGACCTGACCCGTTGACCTGTTTTCAGCTCTGCCATGCTACTTAGTTACTATTATTATTGTTTCAGAAATTCAGAGGAATACAGTATTTCAATATTCCGATATTGTTAAGTATATTTATACTGTTCGGTATTTTGGTAATTCGGTATATCGATATTTCGGTATGGGTGATACCTAAATTTCGGTATTCCAAAATTCCGATACCGATTTCGGTATATCGATATTTTTAACAGCCCTAACTTATAGTGCGTTTATAAGTTGGGCTTTCTTCGTCTTCTGTAAAGAAGTTTCTATCTATATCTTCTTTTCCTTTCATATCAATTCCGTTCAAGAATAATTTTGTATTACGTCCGCATGGAGTCACAGTTGGATCGCCGAGAAACACTGTTCAGCACCTATCTAACATTGACTAGACTTATCATAACAGTGATTCATAAGGTGTGCACGGGCACACCATGTCATGAAATGCTTACCAACCCCGTGCCGCACAACGAGAGAATAAATAGTTTGATTAAAATGGTAAAATAAAGTAAAAGCTAAATAGAAGTTGAATGTCTTTTAGAATGTTAATTAGTATTAATACAAGAGGAACAGTACATTGTAAGTAAAAAATTTGAATTGTTAAAATTATTGAGTCAATATTTCATTTTTATAATTAAATACCGGCGTGCTTATTTTGGAACTTAGCCTGACATGAGACATGAAGCCCGGACTTTCTGGAACAACCACAGTTTGTATTCCAGTTTGGGTTCTTAATTTTATGGCATGGCATTCCCTTACGTATATAAGTACCAATTTTTCATCCATTTTAGTGGGGCCAATTGCTGTATAAGATTTTGTTCCCTGAGGTTTTTAGCTCATTTCTTGTTAGTGATTCATTGTTCAGAGTCCTGCCGTGTGAAGTTATAACCCTTGGACCTATACTTGATGTTTCTCTGTTTTCCGATTGGTTAGAGTTTAAGCGCCTCTTGTGCTCGACAGCATTAATGTGACTGCATTCTGATGTTTATTATTGTTAATGGCATTTTTGTCATTGTATAAGTATTCGCAGTTAGTGCTTTGCTTATTGCTGAATTCTTGTTAATGTCTAAAGTAAATCAGTATACTTTTAAGGACTAGACGTACAGATTTTTGCTAAAATTGATTCCAAACCTTCGTTTCATGAACATCTACGAGGATTGAGCAGAGAATCTTGGGTATAGCAGAGGAGCACGATTGCCACTTGTTTACAAACAAGTTCTGGTTTTCCTGAAAAGGTATGGTGGCCTTAAGGGAGGATTTGTTTTTTAAATTTTTGTTTACAAGTTTTGTTCCCTTTCCATGAGAGTTAAAAGTATTGTCTTTGCCATGGTTTCCGAGTTTTGCGAGTTCAATGTAGATTTTTTTTTTTTCATATTTCGATGTGTTGATCCAATTTTTATTCAAGTTGTGGGATCACACCATTATAAGAGTTTTGATACCATGATGTTTACTTTGTGACATCATGAAGAATGTCTGTTAGTTGGTTGAGTTTTTCTGGAGTTCTGGTATCGATAACAAGACTCTAAGCTGTTTTTTTTATTTCGGTGAGAACTTATGTACTTTTCCTTCTACTAGC
The DNA here is from genome assembly GCA_022664845.1 of Lepisma saccharinum. Classification (NCBI taxonomy): domain Eukaryota; kingdom Metazoa; phylum Arthropoda; class Insecta; order Zygentoma; family Lepismatidae; genus Lepisma; species Lepisma saccharinum. The sequence goes on along the minus strand of JAGDQP010017944.1, from coordinate 6,426 downwards.
CTACGGAGAGGATGTATGATTTCTGACTCTAATCGGACTTGAATCCGAATTGTTTAATGGTGTCCATCTCAAGACGCTGAATTAAATATATGTTCACAGTATTGAAGGCTGCTTTAATCGGCTATTTATTTTCATCTTGTCGTTGGGAATTTTTGTCAAATTTCCGATCACTATTTCTTCCAACGAACGATTTTCTTTGTTCTAAAAAGACTGAGAAACTACCTTCGATCATCAATTTCCGATTATCGACTCGACCTGTTAATGATTTGGCTGTGGAGCGGAAAGAGGTTAAGAACATTTCTATTGACGATTTTGTTAATGATTGCTAAAATGAAGCCAAAGATTTTACCCGTTGACACATTAGAGCTTTTCATCTTATGTAAATAACATTTTACCATAACTTAACAATTAAAATTTCCTTACTTTTAATGTTAGATGTGTGTGTGATTTGTTTTTTAGCTAAACTATATTAACAGCGAAGAGATGCATGTAAATTATGTATAGTCTATGCAATATATGAAGTAAAAAGTACGCTTGGAAATAGATGAGATACGCCAAGGGATAAATCAAGTTTACCTAAATGATCTCCCCCTCCAAAGCAAAAACTGAAATGACGCCACTGCATGGACCACAAGAAATGAACGAAACCATCAGAAGAGCACCAGTAGCTGTAAATATTTTAAAACAATCACGTATATACTGTAGGTAGAAGTAAATAAAATAGTCGCTCTTTCTTTTGAGAAGCTTATATAGGGTGAGTCATTGACGAGTGACAGCTCAAAATAACTAGAAAAAGGAGTAGAAAATAAAAATATCCGCAGGTAACCTGATACCAACGGGAGGGGGATACCTGATCAAGTACACAACAACAATGTCACATAAGCAGTGTTGCCACCCCAACAAAAACTTATATTTTTTTTCAAATGGCACTACGAAAACTGATAATTGAAAAAACATATGCGAAGCAAAACACGTCCAATGATACCAAAATCGATGCTCAGTGTCGCGAACTTCGGGAGATGTGAAATGTCAAAGTTGGAAAAAGAAGGAATGGATTGTAGCTAAAGGCACAATATTAGATCAGAAACATGAACCCGAAATGAAAATAGGATGTAGTCTTAATAAAATGCCAAAATTAAAGTTCATTACAACTAGCAGTGTTACCACCCGAGACGCCGAATGAAAGGGAAATTTACAATCGCTATTTACGCAAAAAGTGTCCCCTTGACAAAAGGCAAAAAATAAACAGGTAGACTCTTTGAGGGACTAAAAATGCAATGAAATTTATTTGGAAGCGATATTACAAAGCGTTCACAAGATATAACAAAAGAGGGAAAAGCTGGCAACATTAGAGGGTCATTTTTTTTTATCCCTCAAGCAGCAGTGGACTACACACGGGGTTACAAGGAGTATGGCGAATATTGGTCTGCAACCCGATTGCCAGGATGATCGCTTCGCGAGGTACAGCGATGATGGTGGTAGTAACCCCTTTTCCTCCTATTCGATAATTTCATTATAAAATATACACAAAAAGTAAGTACGTTACCATTGGATATGCAAGTTACTTAATACATTTGCATGATAACCTACAGCAGGTATAAAGAATAAAAAAACAAAGCAACTAAGGTTTCCAAATACTGTCTCAAACTAGCATCCAGATTACCTCCACTTCAGTACAACACAGCTATGGTAAGCGCGGAGCAGACAGTAGCGTGTTGGAGTTTGAAAGTTTTTTTATACTTTGAGCAACAGTTCGAGTCCGACTGGTAACATTTAATTTTTGTTACAAAACGTGAATCAGCGATAACCAAAATGTTCTATTTACGTTAGACGCACGCTTATTGACTTCTGTACATTTTCAATAAAATGTTTTAAACAGGGTCGAATTTAATTTTGTTTGGTACTGTTCAAAATTCAACTAAACGAACACAGGAAAAAAACTGAACAGTATGATGTGATGTATTAAGAGCTATTATTTTGAATTGAATTTATTTTAAGGCCTTTAGGCATCTGAGGCCCAGGTCAGGATAGGGTGGAGAAAGAATTGTGGAAGGTAGATGGACAGGGCTTATTTTGTAAGTACCACCCTGGCATTTGCCTGGTGTGATTGAGGAAAAACCTCAGTCAGGATGATCAGCAGCTGGAATCGATCCCAGAGCCTCCCGAATACTAAGCCAACGCTCTACTACTGAGTTACGGCAGCTCGGTTCATTACTTTGAAATTCAAACAATGTGTTATATTTTTAGAAGTTAAAATGTTTTTATAGTTATATTTTTATTTTCTTATTTTATGAAAATAAGTCATGAGAGATTAACAATGTGCAAGTTTGAGTCCTCGGAAAAAAAATGCTGTGCCAAGTATCAACCCCCGAAAGTTGTAGGTCGCGGACTTCTTTAATGAAAATGTGAACAAGGCATATTTTTAGGATGTTATTGCTTTGTAAAGCAACATCACCCCACGTTTGTGGTTACATATAATGATAGCGCTCTATTAGCTGATGACTGTTCATACATTTTACTGGGACACAGTCACCTCATAAATCTCGAGACCACCAACTTTAGTTTTTACGGTCAAAAATCGATAGATACCATGCAAAATTCCAATTACACCCTCCCAAGTTTGACTTTACACCCCCATCTTCTTCTTCTTTTGACATATGTGGAAATTGAAAATGTTGAAGGAATCCCTGGCGGGACATTGTTGCTTTGTGTTGTTGAGTGGCAACAAATAATGGACTGAAAGCTGTTTTTGTGCTACTGTTACTGTTACATACTCTACAGTATCAAGGAATTTCATTAAAAGAATATGGATAAAGAAAAAACGTAAAAAAGAGTCTTGTGCAGGTATACTGGGAAAAGACCTCTCTTTCCTATGGTCTACACTCTAAAGTCACCGAGCAACATAAGGTACAAGTACGGCATAATTTTCAGCTAAGCAGCAACACTTCAAAATTAATTCTAGCGAAATTGAAAGTTCATGGTAGAAATAAACTATGGGATATGAAAAAAGTGTGGGGTCTCATTGCTGTTAAGTGTGAAAGCTGCTTGAAATTTAAAAATTTTCGAAATTTGTGATTTTTAACAGCATCCTCCCTAAAAAAACAAAACGATTTTGCCTTATTGTAGCTGGAATTGAGCTGATTTGAATTTTGTTTGTGGCCTTTAGGCATCTAAGGCTGAAGCCGGAATAGGGGAGGGAAAAGGATTCGGGGAGATGTCGGCCAGGGCCTATGTTGAAGATTCATTAAGGCATTTATCTGGTATGATTGAGGAAAAACCCTGGAAAAGCCTCAGTGTGGATGGTCGGCCGCTGGGGTAAAACCCAGGACTGTATATGATGTAACGAGAAAGAAATGCGCAAGATAAGTACTGTATCTGTTTTCAGTATACTTTTGTATGTAATAGTGTAAAAAAAAAAAACTTCGACATTAAATTCTTTCCGAGCGAAAAAATATCCTGAAGACAGAAACGTTGTTTCTATTTCGACAATGACATTTGGTTACCATTTTGACCAGTTCGATTACACTTTAGGTTTTTCATGCAGAGGACTAAAATTATGAAGGAGACTTCAAAGGAAACAATGATTTTTGTTTGCAAGTTCTATGGTAAACCAGTCCGCAGATATTATATTTTTCGTAAGCGTCTGCAAACGCAAATTTCGGCATGTGCCGCAATACCAAAATGGAACCATGGAGGCGCCGTGACTCAGTAATAGAGCATTGGCGTAATATTCGGAAGGTCGTGGGTTCAATCCCAGTGGCCGACCATCCTGATCGAGGTATTTCCAGGATTTTTCCTCAGTCACACCAAGGAGATGCAGTGATTGTACCTTCAACTTAGGCCCTGGCCGATACAATGCCGCATCCGTTTTCCTCCCCTATCCCGACCTGAACCTTAGATGCCTAAAGGCCATAAATAAAAATAATTCAAAATTCACAAAGATGGCCGCTGTAAATTAATCGGTTTGAGTAAAAATATAAGGTTACCCGTTTTGAACTATTCCTATATAGAATATAAAAATATTCAAAAATAAATTTATTTGAATGCGGTCGAGCATCCAAGCTGAACGATTTCAGACTGGCTGCCCCCAATGTAGTAAAGTAGAGTATGTTATTATTATTTTTTCTTGGAAACTAAAAAGAGATCACTGTTCCATTTTCCTAACAATTGAATATCTCTCCAGCGTTTGTGTAGCATTCCAGAGGTCCTGGGTTCGACCCCAGCGGCCGACCATCCTCACTGAGCCATTTCCAAAGCTTTCCTCAGTCATACCAGACTAATGCCTTGATGACACTTTCAACTTAGGCCCTGGCCGATACCTCCCGAATCCTTTTCCCTCCCCTACTCTGGCCTGAGCCTTATATGCCTAAACGCCATTAGCAAACCTCAATTCAGCTCAATTCCAGCTACAATGAGGTACAATCAGATTTTTCAGGGGCTGCTGTAATCCTTAGCAGGGCAAATTTTTCCGAGGGCTCAAACTTGAACATTGTTAATCTCTCATGGCCTATTTCAATAAAACAAGGAAAATAAAATATGACTATAAAAGCAATTTAATCAAAAAAGTTTAACATATTCTTTTGAATTTCAAAATTATGGACCGAGCTGCCGTAACTCAGTAGTAGAGCGTTGGCTTAGCATTCGAGAGGTTCTGGGATCGATTCCAGCTGCTGATCATCCTGACTGAGGTTTTACCTCAATCACATCAGGTAAATAGCAGGGAGGTACTTACAAAATAAGCCCTGTCCATCTACCTTCCACAATTCTTTCTCCACCCTATCCTGACCTGGGCCTCAGATGCCTAAAGGCCTTAAAATAAATTCAATTCAAAATAATAGCTCTTAATACATCACATCATACTGTTCAGTTTTTTTCCTGTGTTCGTTTAGTTGAATTTTGAACAGTACCAAACAAAATTAAATTCGACCCTGTTTAAAACATTTTATTGAAAATGTACAGAAGTCAATAAGCGTGCGTCTAACGTAAATAGAACATTTTGGTTATCACTGATTCACGTTTTGTAACAAAAATTAAATGCTAGCAGTCGGACTCGAACTGTTGCTCAAAGTATAAAAGTTCCAAACTCGAACACGCTACTGTCTGCTCCGCGCTTACCATAGCTGTGTTGTACTGAAGTGGAGGTAATCTGGATGCTAGTTTGAGACAGTATTTGGAAACCTTAGTGGCTTTGTTTTTTTATTCTTTATACCTGCTGTAGGTTATCATGCAAATGTATTAAGTAACTTGCATATCCAATGGTAACGTACACTGTAAAAAATAAAACACTTTTTTTACACTTTTTTGAACACCTTTGAGCACTTTCTGGAAACGACTTTAGCTCACTTTCGAACACTTTTATAGTGTCCAAAAGTGAACTAAAGTGCTATGAAAGCGTCTCAAAGGTGTTCAAAAGTGCTTTAAGGGTGTACAAAAGTGTTCCTTTAATAGTGCTACAAAAGTGCTCAAAAGTACAACAAAAGTGCCTCAATTTTAATGTGCTCCTAAAGTGTGTTTTAGAAACTAGTTTCTACTACTTTCAGGACACTTTATTCACTTTCAAGCACTTTTGGAACAATTATATGCACTTTCTAGACACTTTCATACACAATATTTTGTGTGTTTTCTAGATATTACGTCAGCGCGTTTTTGGTCAATTTAGACCCCCTCCCCCTTAGTAAGTAACATTAAGTAGATATCCTATCCCTAATGCTAAGACGCCCAGCATAAATAAGAAAAGCTTAACCCCCCGCCCCCGAATGCTGACGTAATATTTGAACGACACCTGACATTAAAAAATGTACATGCTTCAAACACATATTTATAACTGTGGAACGTAGTATTAAAATTCGTTGTTTATTTCTTTTACTATAAATAACGAATTTTGATACTAAGCAGTACAATTAAATATCTGCAGCATGTACATTTTTTAATTGTTAGGAGTCGTTCAAATATTACGTCAGCATTCGGGGGTGAGAGAGCACAAAGATTTATATACTTTTGTTGGGCGTCTACGTATTAGGGATAGAGCATCTACTTAATGTTGCTTACTAAGGAAGGAAGGAGTCTAAATTGTCTAAAAATGCGCTGACGTAATATCTGAATGACACCTAATATATTTAGCTGTGACGTGTTTATCAATATTTGTTATATCCACTTTTTTCCTAAATAATTTGGCAAATGATAATAGTAATAACGCTCTTTTTACCTATAGCTGAAAGGTTGCGAATTAAAACCTAATTTATCCCAGCAAAATTACCTGTTTTTTGGTAAATTTTATAAAAGTGGATACAAGGGATTTTGATACAACACGCTTCAACTTTAACTTCAACCTGGAATGCAGATAGTAAATATATACTATAGGTATGGTTGACAAGAAATATATTGAAAAACACCACCACTTACCATATCATGCTGGGTACCTAAAAA
>JAGDQP010017943.1:9815-37505 GCA_022664845.1 Lepisma saccharinum | reverse complement strand
CTTTTTATAAAAAGGATCCTACCATATATTATAAATCCAATAACCAATATGTTCAATCTCAGCCTCATGTCTGGTACTTTCCCATCTGATCGGAAAATAGCACAAGTATTAGAATTCCCCAAAACACAAAACGTATTAAATGTGGACGATTTTCGCCCGATCAGCATCCTTCCCGCCCTCTCAAAGGCGCTTGAATACATTGTTAGCGACCAAATTCGGACACACCTAACAGAATACAATTTAATGGATCCACTTCAATCGGGATTCCGCAAATATCACAGTACGGCTACTGCTCTAGCATGCATCACGGATGATATAAGGCTGGCACTAGATAAAAGACTGATCACCTACCTTACGCTTCTAGATTTTTCTAAGGCATTTCAGTCAATTGACAACAAAATCTTACTGCGGAAATTATCTCATTTTTTTAATTTTTCCCAGGGACCTGTTAGATGGGTGAAAAACTATTTGTGCGATAGGAAACAATTCGTAAGTATAGCTGGTAAAAATTCCTCACTGCGCTACCTAACTCATGGAGTACCCCAAGGAAGTGTCCTGGGACCTCTTTTATTTTGTATGTATGTAATTTACCTCCCATCTGTCCTCTCACACTGTAAATATCATTTGTACGCTGACGATTTCCAAATATACATTTCATGTCGCCCACAAAACCTAGAACCACTATTTCCAAATTAAATGAGGATCTTCAAAAAATCAGCGAGTGGTCATCCAAAAACAGGTTAGTAATTAACCCAGTAAAATCTAAATGTATACGTATATCGTCCAACCAACTAGCTCAGTACATGCAAAAGGATAATCTTCTAGCAGAATGTCTAAACCAGACTGGTATACCCTATTCTACGACAGTCAAAAACCTCGGTGTAATCCTAGACGAGCGACTAGAATGGAAACCACACATCAATGCAATGTGCAAGAAAGCATTCTCGTCCCTACACTCACTCACTAGACTTAAACATGTTTTGCCCACCCACATCAAATCAATTCTAGTTAAGTTACTGGTATTCCCTCATCTGGAATATTGCGATGTGATTCTAACCAATCTCAAGGGTGAACTAGCCAGGCGACTACAGCGCGTACAAAATGCCTGTCTTCGATTTATTTTCCTTCTCAAGTACTCAGACCACCTGACTCTATCCTATAGACAATTGCCAATGCTAAAACTTAATGAAAGACGCAACTTACATAGACTAACACTTCTCTTCAAAATACTTCGCCTTCAGCAACCTTCTTACTTGCACGAACGCTTTCAGGCCCTTAGCTCCTACCACGATCGTAACACCAGGTCAAGGGAAAGCCAATTACTCTCGGTCCCTCATCACTCTCCTATTTCCTATTCCAAATCGTTCACTGTTTCCACCGTCCAAGCTTGGAATGATCTTCCGCCCGAAACACGACAACTACAGTCCATCTCAACGTTTAGGAAGTCGATTACAGACCTGCTCCAATTAAAATCCTAGTCTTTACACACTCGACGATGAAATAAACAATAAAAGAAAAAAATAGAAAGAATAAGAGTAAATGCACAGCTCTTTTTAAATATTCTGATATGTTATCTTTGTATATTTTATAATTATTAGTAGTAGTAGTATCATTATCGATGTATGTACATATGTAGTATCAGCCATAAATTGCAAACAGGCTTATGTTTTCTATAAAATGTTAACATGTGTGTGTGTGTGTGTGTGTGCGTGTGTGTGTGTGTGTGTGCTTGTGTGTGTATTGTGTCTGTTTATACGTGTTTTTTTTCTTTGTGTAGTTATGTGTACTCATTTAGTGTTTATTCTTTTTCTTAATTATTATCCAATTATACCAGTATTAATGTTGATAGCTTATTTAGATTTTGTATGTACATGGTTGAGTGGAAGAGAAGGCATTTGTGGCCTTAACTCCGCCATGGGAAATAAGTCAATAAATAAATATAATTAACTTATAAGCAAAATATTTGGTGAGCAACTTTTGATAACATGTTTTTATTTTTTTTTAAAAAAAAAAGAAAAGCGTTAAAATTATTTAGTTAAATCCGTTCCATAAAGTGCATTCCATAATATTTAGCGTCCATGACTTTGGAAGTTTTGTTTTTGAAAACGAAAAAAAAAAAAATATTCAACCGGACCCATTTTTAGTTCATAGAAAAACATAAATTGAATAAAATACACAATAAAAACTTTTATAAACCATGTATTTATAGACGTAAAGTTAAAAGTAGAAAATATTATTTTCAGCTATTTATAGCTTGTGAGAATTAATTGACTAACAGTAAAGGTGTACAGTGTTCAAAGAAAAATAATATATAAGATAACAATTAATATGACGTATAGGGTTTCTGTCAGAATTTCCAGTTTGTGGAGGTGTAAAATTGAATTTCTTTTTTCAAGGTTTAGCAGGGTTTCAATACAGTTTGTACAATTTCTATCGATTGTTAGGGGTATTCTAGAATGTGGGAGTGACTTCCCTAGTGAGGGCAATCTGGCATAATCCCTGATTATGTAATAGTAAATGACGAGTATTTTGCTAGGAGAGCGTCATTCTTTCATTTTTAGTCAAAATTGATTGCTTATTTTCGCACAAATAGGAAATATTCTTAATCAACGGTAATTGACAGAGCAAACAAGTGATTAAAATATGGAGTAAATCGTGGGAGTAACTTTGGTTTTATGTTCGCTTAAGACTGATAATTTGGTCGACAGTCAGCTTGAGCGTAGATATCGAACTGTGTGCCACGCGTGAAGTGAGTCTTGTGCAGCCAGATCCCCCAGGCGAGTGCTTCCTTTTTACGAAATGTTTGACAAAATAATAGCTCAGAATATACTTGTTGATTTCTGTTTACATTTAACCTAGAAATACAATTAGAAGAACAAAAATGGAATCAACCACAATAGTAAGACAAATGGCGATTGTTATGGACTTTCGAACATACCAACGTTGACCAAGCACTTTAGGATTACAGGTTCTAAGCAATCTAAGTACAAAGATATAATCTGAGGTGTTAGTGGAACGGAGTTGGTTCTTCCTCTCAAAACGTTTGCTGAGAATTTCTTTCCAAATATCTCTATATCTTTTAAGGAGTCTTGAAGTTCATGGGGCACATTATCCTGTCAAGATTAGGCACAGTCAAACTATTAGGATCAGTGTTAACAATGTGTTATATAATATTTAAATAAGTCATATTAACTCTTGGAACCATGGGACCAGGTGCTTACTTTGTACCCATTGCTACACGAAGACTTACTTGCTATCTATTGATTAATATTCGAACTAAAAAAAATTGGGAAGTAGTTGTGACGACCATGCAAACATGGGAAGGGCTCAGGGAAGAGTCTGGTAAGTGTTGCTTCCCACCAATTCACTTTCTGGTAAATTTAGGTGGTAAATCCAATTTCCCACCATATTTCAAACAGTTGGTAAAGTCATTGTTATTAATTGGGTTAGTTCAGTAATAAATAGTGCACTTTAATGGTTAATTATTTCATTTCTTACGTAACAGAATTTTTCCGTACGTTCGCTATTCGTCAATAACGATAATATAGCTAAACTTAAAATATAAGTTTTAGATGCCCTGTTAAATAGGAGAAGTAGCACTATGACACTTAAACACTAGTCGAAATTAAGCGAACAACCAAAGAATCCAATATGGCTTATATTCTTTTCCACGTGGTCTGAAACTTCCGCTTAAACTTAAGGGTAGGAGACGGTGCAACGATTTCCCAACCTTTTCTCTCCTCATACAGTACGTAATTTAGAATCCAGCTAACAGATGGCACCACCTATTTTTGAGGACTCATTACGACTTACAAGCCTCGTCTTTGTAGCGCCAATATTAAGCTTGTACTTAATTTTGTCCGAGTTTAGTCGTATGTTTGTGTCAATGGCTTGTGCTAAAAGAAAACGTATGTTACAATTGGTACTGTTGGTAGAAATCTCAACCAGATGGAACTAAGAGCAATTAACTTCTTTGAAACTAGAACTCAACGTACACACTAAAATTAAGGAAAGTCTAAAAACAAATTCAATACAATAAAAAAATATTGAAATTGATCCACTTATATGGCTTCTGATTTGCTCGTATTCAAGAATTGAAACTTATTGCACGATACGTTGCTGGCTCACACAAAAATTCACATGAACTGGAAACCACAACAGACTGACCCGTACATACGTGAAGGCCATAATTGAATTAAATTGAAATGTTTCCTGAATTAAATGTATTGGTATCCTGAATGTATTGGTATCTTCGTTTGTACCCAATGTAGCAGTAACTCTGTACTGATATATTACTAATAGTTACAGAAGTTTTGAACGAGTTAACAATGAATGAATGAGAAGGAAAAAATGTGTTATTCTTTGCAAGAAATAGGCTGCCCCATCCATATATATTAGGAGGGGAAAATTAGGCTGAAAAGGGAAATTTTGATCCTTCAGGAGAAAAAAAAAAGCAGTTCGAAATTTTGGGAACACTGATGAAGCGAATTGTGCACGACGTAAACAAAGGGGCGAATGGATCAATAATTTGATAGTTTATTTGGAGTTTTTTTCCACAATATCTGACCTTAAATTTTATATTTTAGTATTGTGTTTCTTATTTTCAATATATACCACATCAGGGTTTAACAAGTAATTTTTTTTAAAGAATTTTGCAAAATATATAAATATTTTAAATTTTAGTGTTTTCTAATATTCTTTAGCATAATTTCAAATCCGTTCTTATCGATTTGACATTACTATTATTATTTTTAAAAATTACCTTTCCTTGTCATGAGGAATAAATTGAATTGTAACCAAGAAGAACTACAGACAGAGGCGCCCACGCCATATAGGCAGGTCATGCAATTGCATGACCTCATTTGGGGTGGGTGGGTCTGTAGAGGGGGGTGGTCAGGTTGCAGGAGGAGATTAGGAAGAGAAGAGGAAAGAAAATATATATGTACTCTACCAAATGGGAAATGTACTGACTTCACGTATAAGCAAATGATGTCTTACCATTCAACTTCCTTGACTCGCAGTGCACTCCTGAAGCATATACAGATTTGGTATTGGAGGATTCGAAATGCATTGGTCGAAGATTGTAGGATGCCAGTACTTACGAAACATTGAAGACTTGATAATTGAGAGTAACTGGTTCTGTAATTTTGCAGCATTTAATGCAACGTTACACAGTGATTTCAAAAATGAAGATGCTAGGTATATTCAGGAGAAAAATATTATCTGGGCAACATCTATCTTTCACATCGCAGTCACTGCAGAATCCAGCAACAAAGCTACGATTCTACTCAGAGTAGTCAAAGTGAACGTATCAAAGAGCATCGGAAGAAAAGGTAGAACATGATTCTTAAAGGGATAAGCTGATAAAGAAAGCATTAAATATGCCTGTGTGTCATATTAAGAAAATTAGTTTAAACACAGATTTTTAAACATTTGGAAACAGGGATTTATTTTTAATGAGCCAGTTTCTCATGTTGCCCCTAGAGCTTGTCTGAAGTAAGGGAAACGTGAAAAATCTGTAAGAAAATATAATTAACACATAGATAATTACTCTTTTGAGCCCAATTTACAAATTGCAAAACAACGCGAGCATCGCCAATTTGAATAAGTCAATTAATTTAGGCATACGGTGTATAACGCGAAATATCCCATTAAGTTAAAAAGTTTTTCGTCCGACTAAACAAATCAATCATATGAGCACTTTATGCATGTGTATTTCGTCACGCAATTTAGAATGGCAAAAATATTCATTTCATAAATCGACGTAAATAAATGGGCCAAGTTGCAACTTTTGCAAACGTGTGATTTTTCTGCTGTCAGTTTTGTTGATATCAATTCGGCCAACAACGCTTTGTGCAGGTTGAAAGGTGTTTTTTGTTCATGTAAGGCCGAAATGATCTCTTCCTCATTTTGTAGACAAAGATGAAGAAACTTTTTCTTCTATTTATCAGTAGCATCCGATTCCTGTGCAGTAAAATTCAAGCTTAATAAAATTGGTTCAAGACTAAAGATATCCGATTTTCTTAGGAAAAATATGTGCAATCTTAGGTTAATCTAAAATATAAGAAGAAAGATTAGTTTTAGGATAAGAGCAGGCAAACAAATCCAGATTTTTTATTCCTGCATTTAAAAATCTGGAACCTCCAATTTTTTACAATGTATTCCAAACTATTCCAGTTTTTAAAATCAGGAAATATTCACATCTGCAACTCAAATATAAAAAAGAAAAAATTGAATTTCGCCGTCCCTAGTTTAAATAATTGTGGGTATATAGGAAAAACATCTTAGATATTTAAGTATCTTACTAATTAATGCCTGCTTTAGGGATTCCTTTTGCATTACAAATTTCAATCCATTGTCTACTCTTAAAAGTTTTGTTTCTGTACCCTTCTGAAAATGAGTCCCAAATTATTTTTTTCCTAATCTCATCTATAAAGCTTCCAGTATCAAAATATTTGATCTTTTTGGCAAAATGAGAGAAAGAAAAATATTTCTGCTCGACAGAAACCTCCACGAAACTGCACAAAAGATCAACAAAGTGGAAGGCAGAAAAGCCTTACGTTTTCAAACATAATGTTGACCAACTTTATTGCCGATGACATTATGTAGGACACGACGTCATGGCTTTCAGAATGTCACTAGCCGAAAGTTGGGCGATAATGCATAAAATGATTGATTCGTTTAGGATCATTTATGGAATGACTCTTGTGGCCATTTTAAATCGCGCGACGGAAATAACATTTTCGTGAAAGTGGTTTCAGGCTTGCATTTGTTATATTTCTTGAAACAAAAAGTTTAAATTCCTCTGAAATTTTTGGTATATGCTTAAAAAAATATTGTTAACATTTGGCGAAATTTGGGTTATTTAACAATTTGAAAGACCATAAATTCTTCCCAAAAGACCGTTACTTCTTTAACTATATTATAATATTTTTCTCTAATTATATTAATCTTTCCGATGTTATCGGAATTTTTTCTGTCTCTACCATCACTTTGAAGACATTATAAGGTATTCCCTAGTAAATTTTTATTCACACTAGTGACTCTGAGATCTTAGAGAAACTAGTACAGTAACTAAACCAAAAACTGAGAAGTAATTGCTATTATTATTCTTATGTTTTTTTACTGAATCGAATCGATACGTTCGAAAGAACGTTTTATATGGAGGTTCTGTCTGTCTCGTCTTTCAACTCTGGAATCACTGGACGGATTTCAATCCAATTGTATATGTATGTGATCTACACAAAAAAGTTACCCGGAAAATTTGAGAGTGAATTATCTTGGACACTTTAAATCCGTATTTTACTGAAGGCTTGAAATACGATAATTTATTCCAATCATCTCTTACACCACTGACTGGACAGATGTCATATTGTATCTACAGAAAATCTTATCTTAAAATTTTGAGTGTGTGAAACATCTAGGAAAAAAATTTGCCTTTTCTTATTGAAGGCTCACATACATCTCCCTCATCCTCCCGTTAATTCACACACTGGATATACTATATTGTAAGATCTGTTTTAATTGCCATGTTTCAATATTCAAATCCAGTAGCCTACATAGCAGAAAGATAGAACAAGGTAGTATATGTATAAATTACTCACTTAAACAAGTATAAGTTTTCTTCAGTGAAATAGTTCTGTTTGCTCGTTAGATTTGTAATGGGTTACTCAAACACAAGTATAACTGTATGCAACTTGACAATAGCCAAGAGTTGATCTTGATTCACGATAGATGGCAGCAAAACCGTTGTAATTTTTGGGTAAGTGAACTGTGTAGTTGGGTTTAATTTTGAAGAGTTTGAAATTTATTGTATTCGTTCGAATTGATTATTTACAACTAGCTGCTTGTTTGTTTCGACTGGTTTTTATTCATGGAATACAGGAACTATGAGCATTATTAGTCACGAGACTTCGAACACTCATATCGAAGCAACTCTTGCACGGGAAATTCGTGATGCTTCCTTGCCAATTCTTCCAGCTATAAAGGAAATGAAAAGAATGGAAGTTGCTAGGAATAGGCTTATTGTGAAACAGGATATCGATATAACATTGTTTTAGGCAGGCACTGTTTAGCATTTCGAGGGCATCGAGAGAGATTGACAAGTAGACTACGGGGAATTTTCAAAGATCTTGTTGTGCTACTAGTGGAGCATTCTCACACGATGGCCACGTACCTAACTGCTTTAACTTTTATAGTAATGTAAGTATGTGTCTTTTAGTAGTACTATGTACTATATAGTACTAGTAGTATATAGTAAGTACTATGTGTTTTATAGTAAGATACGTTAATGAAAAACGGGTGATATTAATGAACGACTCTTGGCTTTAAAAGAATCACCAACAACAACTGGTAAAGATTTGTCTAGATTATTCAATGAAGCATGTGAAAAAATAGTCTAGATTGGGTCTCGGATCTTGTTGGGCAATCAGATGATGGGGCATCGAATATGCGTTCTCCGTACAAAAGTCTCCAAGCGCTGATTAAGGAACAAAATCCGAGGGCAACATATGTATGGTGTTGGGCGCACAGACTATACCTGATTGTAACTGCTTCCGTCGGATCCTCTGTGAATGCTATGGATCTTTTTGGTAATTTAGAGAAGTTATTTGCATTCATAAGCAACAGAAAATACGCGTTCATTTGTTCGAGGAAAAACAAAAGAGGCATTATCCTAACCAAAGAATTAGAAGGTTAAAGCGAGTTAATACCACAAGATGGGTGTCCCATTCATACGCTTTGGAAACTGTACTGATAACATTTGAGGCCTTGTTGGAAGCCATAGGGGAAATTCGACACATTGAAGGAACTTCTGATAAGCAAGCTGGCGGCCAGGCAGGAGGGTTTATTGCGTATTTTACTTAGGAGAGATTTGTGTTAACTGCGACAACTTTTGTTAGGATTTTAAAAATCATTGACCCTTTCACTAAGATGTTACAAAGTCCGGACTTAGATTTCTTATCTGCATGCAACTATGCTTGAAACAAACCTGACAAGTATCAAGATATCCAAAATAACTTTAATAGTATCGTCTCAGAAGGGGAGAATTTCATGAAGGTCACTGAAATTGAATTTCAGACTCTGTGTCACACTCGCTTGAGAAAACATAAGATGCGTGGCGAAATAGCTGATGACGAGCCAATTATGGACCCCAAGGACTCATTCAAGGTGGAAACTTTCTACGCCAGCATTGATATGACCATTACACAAATGAAGGAGCGCTTTGTAGGAGAAGATAATGCTACTACTTTAATGCTTCTAAGAGATTTGTCATTGCTCTCACTGAAACGTTTTTCCGAGGTCCGCAAGAAAGGTTTACCTGAAGGTGCATTCACTTCGTTTAGCTCAATTTTTGGGAATACGTGAACGTTGACGAAGCCAAAAAGGAATGCATTGCCTTTCCTTCTTGTTCCGAAGAGCTTGGGAAAACGGTTGACCAACCTAGGAATCTTCACAGTGAAATTAAATGGATTGTAGATTCGGACATAGATAGCGAGAAAGACCCGAATTCTTCTGATGATGGTGTGTCGGATGATAACGAGGATCTGGGAATATCTAAACTTTCCAATGTTGGCAGTCTGCCAGAAATTTTCAAAATATTTTGCAAATCTGAACTGAAAACTGTTTTCCCAGATCTTTATTCTCTTCTGAAGATTGCTGTCACGTTGCCCGTAACGAGTGTTACAACTGAGAGGTCATTATCTAAATTAAAACGAGTCAAAATTGATTTGAGATCTACAATGGGTGGTGACCGATTAGAGGACTTGATTGCAATTGCTAGTGAATGGGAAATCTCCATTGATTACGAGAAAGTGATAGATATATTTGCTTCATATAGTTCAGTGCTTACGGAAAATCTTAAGCTTTAGTGCCACTGATATGTGAAATGTGTATTGTGAATTGTATAATTATTTCTGTATGCAAAATGGCCTAAAGCTTACAAGCTATAAAAGAAGATGTGGTTTAGAAAATAAACGTCATTGACGATGTACTGTTCTCTGACTGGTGAATATTAACGGGGTGGCGCCAGTGTTCATCTATCGACGCCAATTTTGAAATCAATTTGATTGGGATTGAGGCACGTGAAATATGTATTAGAATGCACGCCAACACTAAAAGTTCGATACATTTTCTTTGAAGTTAATGCTTCATATAATTAGAAGAATGTTAAGTGAGCTTTCAGTTAGCTATATTATCTAAAATGAAGCATTTATTTGTGAGTTAAAAGTAGATAATATACTTTTACTAACCAATGATCGGAACATAATGCACTGGGAAAGTGTCCTTTTTATCAATGTCAGTGATACAATTAAAGTTTTAAAGTATACGGCGGTCAAGATGACTATCACCGAGCATCTCGCAAATCCGTATGCGCTACATATGATCTTGTTTTCAAAGCTTACGAGGGGAAAATGCTTGACACGATATGAAAATCGTTTCGTTGACCTCACTATCAAGTTTACCGACTCAGAGTGAAGCCAAGTAGTGGAGCTTGTGTAAGTCTGCCAAGTTCGAATTGCAAAATATAGGAGTGGTGGAGCCTCATACAAGAAATTAACAATGCTGAGTACACAGCTGTAGTTTGAGGTTTAAGCACGAAATCAAAAGAGGCTAAGGCACTAAAAATATTGAAGAGCAACAGCTGAGAATTGAGAACGCCAAGCGTATAAAAAGCAATGAAAATCCTTTACCCCTGATTAGACCGCTTAGCAGTTCAGAAGATGACACTAAGAGTTTAATAGAGAAAACGGCAACATTATGGTCAACTTGGTATCCAGTAGAACACTTAAACCCAACGAAAACCAAAGCCACGTAGAAAATGTTTCCATTTGGATATCAAAAAGAGTACTATTCTTACAAGATTGAACAATCACACAGCCAAAGATTGGACAGAAAAAAAACGCGTTCTAATTTCTTTTTTACCTGTAACAGCAACAGCAACCTTACAGAAAATAGCTGGTGTTATTGCCATATATATTATCAGGTTTATGAAGTGTTATGATCGTTGAGTTTCTGGTAATACTGTTCTTGTGTAAGAATAAGTTAGTCGATTGTTTTAGCATACGTTGCTATAAACAACTGTTATATAGATTCAAGATCCTGATTGGTTGTAATTCTTTTATTATATCTTGTCAGAGTTCGAAGTATGCGGACGTATCTGAAATATGTCCTCGGGGTTAGGTTCGGTTCTACACATTATCGTAGGATATATGTAAGTCGAAAATGGAAGGAAGAATTACATTTAGATCTGTATCCACTTATGCGAATCACAGTTGTTAATAAAGATAAAGGCAGTTCTAAAAATATTGTTTCCTTTTAGTAGCTTGTTTATTCATCGGCCATGACTTCTACAAGATGCCTTACACATGTTCGAGTATTCTTATTAATTACGTAGATACGTTTTATAAATATCAAATGCATAGCAGCTGGCTAGAATTTTGGCTACTCATGAGAAGACAGAATACACGGCCGAACCTGAAGAACACATTGAAAGTCAGCACAGAAAACTCATCAAGCTCTGATGTGCTTCAAAACATGAGCAGAAAGCTGTCTTGTGTATATGGTTGAACCAAAGTACCTCAACAAGAATAAATGTTCATAATAGAGAGTATGCAACACAGTGGTGTCAGCATCGAATATATTAAAATGATGCTTTCTGCATCAGCGGTAACCCATTACATCCTACCCGGATTCTGATTCTACTTCTGGTCCCCCTACGGCGATATAATTTACTCGTAACCAAAACATGTTTTCTAAAAGAAACGCTGGTGTTATATCCTTTACCCTCATTTTTAAGTTTCCTCATTTTTAAATTGCAAACAAAGAAGAAGAACGATAGTAAAGGACAAAATAGCTGTACAATATATGTCTTTTCGCCATCTGCAACGGCAATAAATGCATGTTTATTGCTCTCGCAAAAATGCCTTTTTAAGATCTAGAATGATGTGGAAAGTTTCATTTCGCTTCATTTACCTCAATTTAGGGTCATTGATGAAGGCTGAAAGGAATATAACTTTTTTCAGATTTGTCTTGAGCACTATCCTATAAATAACAAACATATCTACTAGGTTTTCGTAGTCAATGAAGATGTCCCATTTGCGAGCGATGACAAACTAACCCTCTAATCGCTCACCCTTCATCGTATATGTCAAATCAATTTCAGATTATAAAATTACCTCTCAGTGGACACACTCGTTACTGGCAATAGTAATCCTCAGAACATAATTTGACAATTCTTAAACGGGCTTCCAACGCTGGAAGATTTAGATTTCCTCAAATACTCGACAGGAGGAGACTATCAACATGAGAGTTACACTCTTTTTGATGTCCACTTCCAAATCAACATTCAAGTTTTTTTTTTCGCTGTGAAGATAAGTAGGTCAACCATTTTTCCGAACTTAAAAACCGGAAGAAAAAGCGTTGATCTACCTAGCCAACCTTCACAGAAAAAAAAATCGATTGTAGATTTGGACATGGATGGAGACGAGTCGTCTAATTCTCATGATGATGTCCCATCATATAACATTTGGGAAAATATAAACCTTTCAGTGTTGGCAGCCTTTCCAAGAGTTGCCAAAATATTTTGCAAGTTAAAACTGAAAATTGTTTTACTAAACCTGAATTATTTTTTGAAGTTTTCTGTCGCTTGCCAATAACGAATATATCCACTGAGAGGTTACTTTCTAAGTCGAAACTGATTTGATATCTACAGTGGGAATAGGAGGGACCGAATAGACGGTTTGCCAATAATTGCCAGCGAATAGGGACATCTCCATTGATTATGAAAAAAGTAGTTGATATGTTTGCTCCTTAAAGGATATTGATTACGACAAAACTGATATGTGAAATGCTACAAATGTTGAGTACTCCTAAAATTCACATTTGCTACATATCTAACTGGTCGATGTGGTGTGTCATACAGCGCAAATTCACTCTGGTGTCCACTCACATTTTTATTTTCCTTTCACTAACAAAAGTGTTACGAGCTATGATGTACGCTTAGACGCGGTGAATGTACCAATCAGTGTACCTCTAGATATTTTAGTTTTTTTTTCTGCTGTGAATAAATTTTGTGACCCTTAAAAATAAATACGTTTCCTTTCTAAAATTAAAGAATACTTATGAAATGAAACATTCGAAAATACACTGTCTTTTGTTGGGGTGGGTCAACCTAAAAGGGGTGGGTCCTGCTGAGGTAAGGTTTGCATGACCTCTTTCGAAATGAATGGGCGCCACTGACTACAGAGGTCTATATATTGAAGAGTTCAAGAATTCTAAAGAAATCAAACCATTTTTAGACTTTTTTATGTCTAATATCTTCTTCCATATCTCAGAAAATATATAAGTTATTTCAATTTGTAATTTGAACTTTATATATGATCTTCTGGCATCTTTGACTTAGGATGTAAATAAATTGTCGGTAGAAGTTTTTTTAATTAGAATGAAGATAATGTCACTGAATGAAAATATTTATGAAATTAAAATCATTAAATCATACACCTCTCTTTTCAATTTATTCAACCCATTTTAGTATCATGGAAGAGCCTATTATTTCACACCATTTTTATTAATTTTAAAGATAATGTAGGAGGTAAAATCGGAGATAAAATCCTCTGTTTTAAAGGGTAGTTGTATATATAAATATAAATACAATAAATATTTAAAAGATTTTAGCTACACTTATACAGAAATAAACAATCATTTTGTTAAAAAAGAATATTCTTGAACAGAAAAATAAAACATGTCCTTGCAGATATAAACTTTTCGTTACATCTGAGCACATATTTCGTACATGTCTCTGTATACAACTCTTGTCTATGGCGGAAGGAAGATCTTATGATTATATTTCAATGTACTTTCTCAAAATTTGCTGTATGGGACTGAGGGAAATCAAATAAAAATCTGTCACAATGCCCAGTTCCGGAGTTCCAACCTAAATCGCCCGATAATGAATGCTTCCGCCGAGACATTACTTTCGTTATCGTCAGATGCTCTAAAGCCGAACAGTTTTTTTTTAAATGTAAAACGATGGATGGTCTTTAGTAGAGATTCTTTTAGTATGGTTCATGAAGATGATCAAGTATTCTCACCTTCAGGTGGGAGAGAAATTACAATCCATAGAGGGAAAGTAATCACTGACTGCCAGAATGGCAAACGTCAGAATCGCCCTGACGGTTTGAACTATACTCGTCTACAATTGTTCTAAAAAAATCATGGGAGTAACTATGTTTTATCTTTAGCCGCTCCAGGAGTATAAAAGGCTTCTGATCAATTATTCTCAAAATTCTTGAAAAAGAAAATTAATTTTGATAGAGCAAGTATTTTAATCTGTCGAGAGGTAAAGATTTGCATCAACTGTTGCATGACCTGACACGCATAGAATAAACAAACCAAACAAACTAACGCAGAATAAACGCTGAAACATATGTGTACTATAATCAAAAGAGGGATTTTGCAGTTAATAGGACTTCTTTTCGGTTATATTTTAAACAGAAACAGTTCACCAGTTCACATGAAAGCAGAAACTAGAGTTTATAAATTTATTCCCAGGGAAACACTAACAAATTTACATTCCTTTTTGTTTTCTACGCTCCAGATTCTCCCCCTCTCTCTTTATGTCTCTCTCTCTTTCATACTTGACTTCTCAGTAAAAAAAAATAGAAAGAAAAAGAAATGGTAATAAACTGCCCTAATTAAACAGTGATTATTTTCCCCTTCCTGCTATTTCTTTTTACTTAAATACCATTAAATTAATTATCAAATTATATTTCCGTGAAAAAAAAATCCTGATGGTCCTTGCATTTTTTATTATATTTACGACCAGTTAAAATAGCGTGCAACGGAAATAGAGCTCGCTAAAATAAATAATAAAAGTCAGATAGTATTCTCTCCGGAGTCTAACTGGCTGATTCATAGCAGGATCATAAGCCGTTCATTTCGCTCACTTCTCCACGTGGTTTCATTCAAGGGCGCATTGCAGCGAATTGAGAGGGGTGGAGTTCTGACGTCCATAACTACTTTTTTTTTAAAAAAAAGGGTCGTCCACATAATGTGTGTAGAGAGGATTGAGCAAAAGCTCCCTGTAGATTTGCCCCAAAACAACACCGTTCCAAACAGGCTTCCAGTAGTCAAACTATGTAGTTGGTTTTAGGCTACGAGAAATAAACTCGACCGAAAACAATGGGTAAATAGATGGACGTACGATCTCCAAAGCTCTGTTTATTGAGGTATTTCACTTTGGGTTTTGGTATGTAATTATATTTTTTCACATAAAATCTACATTAAGCGTTGTCATTACCGACTCTGTCATTTCAAAGATTTTTTTTTTTTTTTTTGTAAGAAGGGTAGTGTCGCATGGTTTCTGTACTGGTGACGAATAAGATTAAAGTGTAATATTAAGAAATATTATAATAAATAAGAAATTCGGGTTTTATTCGTTTATTTTATAGTTATTTTTAAATTTGTGAATTCAATAACGATTAACTAAGAATAATATATTTTTCTCTTTACTGATGAACAGACAGTATACGAAAAAATTGAATTAATAATATAAATATATTGAATATAATTGATATATTAATGTATTATATGGAGCAGAAATATTGGCTCAACAGAGATATAGGTAGAACAGTGTGTTTTATCGATATATCGATAAAAATCGATATATCGATATCGGTAAAAATCGATATATCGATATCGATAAAAATCGATATATCGATATCGATTCGATTGATATTTGATTGCCAACGGTATTTCGATATCATAGAACATTCGGTATATAAATATTTTTTTTGATACGAACGATTTTCAAGTTCCAACAATTTTTAATATGAAATGTTCGATATATCGTTTTGATTTTCAATTTTCTTAGTGATATCAAAGTTCGATATCGAAATTGAGAATCACATGGAGAATATGTAACAAATTGGGAAAGTCCTAAAGCAAAAAGGTGAAAGAAGAAAATAACTGGAGACAATAAAGCAGAGAAAAGCAAAATACGTTAGGACATTGATTAGCACTGCTACGTACACGCAGGTACACGTAAGTATGCAATTGAAAGTGTAGCTAAAACGAAACAAAAGATGAAGGAAGTAGATAAAATTTTAATAATATTAACAAAGATCAATGGTGTGGTAAGATAAAAACTAGAGCGGAGGATCAGGACGATGAAGAGGACTAAACTTAACTTTCTGGACCTGGCGCTTTCAACTAAATACTAGTTATGATTGTATTGATTAGAACTTATTTATGGCTATTAGACAACTCAAGCTTAGATCGACTAGTGGTCATATCCATGAACTGTATCCGCAACTCTGCTCTATACGTATATCTCTCTTGTTAAAGAGATGTCAACTCTCAGCAAGCGCAACTTCGAAAGGGGCGGAATGCTGAACGTATCTGCTTTGGACTCTAATTATAGACACCTTCCCGAGGATTTAAAATGGCGAGTTCAGGATAGTTTGATATTACTATCGTATACGCTACATCAGTTCAGTGTAGTAATCACTTTGTATACTAGTGGTGTTCAGGGGCGGATTAGCCCAGCCAGAAACCCATTAAGTTCCGTGTGGGCCCTCCGCCGACTCTTTTATCTTGGAAGTGTAATGTTACCCAATAATAATAACCACTTAATCCACTTTTGCTGCTACTGTTAGCGTCAAGATCTTGGCGAACTTCCAAAATTAGTAATTTTTGGTATCGAAGACTTGTTATGACCAACATAAAGGTAGAGCTGAAGTTTTAATCTCAGTCGTTTTGTCATCACATTTCACGAATATACAGCAAGAAACCTGATATATTTAGGGTGTTTTCACACGTTACGATATATGTCGTGATTTTGCGATGAACCACATAACAATAAATTCAAATGGGACGTTTTCACACGCACCGATACGAAACGAGACTTTTCAAACGACAGATTTGTTGTAACGACATACGATCTCGTGTACATAGAAAACAATGCGATCATATAGGGCATTTTCACACGATACGC
Source organism: Lepisma saccharinum (assembly GCA_022664845.1). Lineage (NCBI taxonomy): Eukaryota > Metazoa > Arthropoda > Insecta > Zygentoma > Lepismatidae > Lepisma > Lepisma saccharinum. The sequence continues at coordinate 20,512 of JAGDQP010017943.1, read as the reverse complement.
ACATGTCGCATTTTTATACGGCACGGAATCAATGAGGTGGTCAAGTGTAGTTATGACTTATGACACTTATTGAAGCATTTGTGAGACGTGAATACAGTATCATCAGTGAGATACCATAGGCCGAAAGAGTATAGTATTCACTATTTGAATTTAAATGTATTTAATGAATATAACGAAACTGTGATTTATGCCAGGATAGGGTGAGGAAAAGGTCGTAGGAAGTAAGTTTTTCAGAGTCTAATTTGAAGATACCATTCCTGGTGTAACAAGAAATGTTCTGACAAAACCGCAGTCCGGATAGGCGGCCTCTGGAATCATTCCCACGACCTTACGACTCCCAACCCATCGCTCTACAGAGTTATGTACAATTACTGTTTCTTTATGCATGGAAAACACGTAGTCAAGTTTTGTCCTGATACTTTTTTTACTCTATAAGCTGAGAGGAACGGAACGTGCCATTGCCGCTCGCTTCTCCTTTTTTTTTCTTTTTACTTTTACAGTTCGATAGTTTAAAGGAAAGCGTCATTCATTATTTTGACAACGAATTTCGGTGGGTTTTTTCTCTCTCTCTCTCTTCTTTCTTTGTTGATCTGAACGCTAATCAATACAGGTGAAAAGTTTGCTTTCCACTCTCTCACTCGTTTATATATTACATGGCAATCTTGATTTTGCAGGTGGGGTGATCCCGGCAAAGCTCAACCACTGGAAATATCGATGCCCGATGCAGATAGTAAACTCATTTCCCTCGTGTACACACAGGGAAATTTGGGCATGCCATAAACAATTGATAGGCATTCCTGTTCACCGATCGGCGAATACTTCCTCCCCTGTTGCCCCTCCCTTTTTTTTCTATTTTCAATCTATTCACATATTTTCAGCGCTTTAGAGGTTTTATAAGACTTTTTCACAATATGTTGTTTCTTTCTGTCTAATGCAGTACCTTTTGTGAGGGTGATTTCAATTCCTGAATCTGTGTATACTCTGACCTCAGCAACATAAGTAATGTATACACCCAGTCCTCGTGGTCCTGTGATTAATATTGACTTCGCCTAAGCACTGGAGGGAGCCGTGGGTTCAAACTTTGGTGCTAGCAGTTCTCACTGACAAGGGACATAATCTCAGTGTCCCCCTCGTCTTGTTTAAATACAGCTAATTTAACCCTTTGCGGGGTTCCTTTTTTGGCTGGATTTTATTCTAGGAGTATCCTTAAAACTTTACGTGAAACTGGGGTGAAGTTTTTACTTATCAATAATAATAATAATAATAATAATATTAAAAAATAAATAAAATGGCCAGTATGATGAACATACTTCTCAAGATACGGACAGATTTCTTGCAACACCTGTTTAAAAAATTAAAAAAAAGGATTTCTAAAAACACGCTTTCTTAAGCAAAGAAAAATGGACTAAAAAGTAAAAAATAATAAATGTATGAATCGCAAAATAAAAGCGTGGGTGTTCTTGCTTACCTTATCATAAAATCATAATATTTAAGAGTAGCTATGCTTTTATTTTCTGATTCATAAATTTATTATTTTTAATTTTTACTCCATTATTTGCTTAAAAAAGCGTGTTTTTAAACACTTTTTTATTTTATTTTTAAATTCCTTTTTAATTAATTTTATTTATTATTATTTTCGGGTTATTTCGAAATAACTTTTCTTTATAACCATACTTTTCCTCCAGCTAATATTTTGCGACCTAAATCCTAAAGTGTTCTGCAACCAACCAAACCTAGCCGCAGTGCAGGCTAGTATTTATTTTAGGATAAAGAAATCTAATAATAAAGTACGAGAATAAAGTTTTTAGATTATATACATACCGGTATATAGAAATATATAAAAGTAACAATGGAATGTTTGTATTGCCACCCGACTTATGTCGCTGTGCAAAATTCCATCATTGTATGACGTCGGGAAATGAGTTAAATTAACGTTGCAAGATTTGTTCCAGAGATGAAACATGATTACAGAGTAAGTTAATAAAACAACGTGTAAACAATGCTTTCCATTTCTTTCGTTTACTCATTTCCTATCTCATAGCTTCCATCTATGTACGGGAAACTTTGACAAAATGGGCTTTTGGCTCAAATGAAACTTCCTTCTACTACACAAGGATGTAGTTAAACTTTCAGTGCTGTTTTTGTTTCTACTGAAAATTACATTTTCAAGAAAAAAATCCCTTTCGGTAGGCCTACAAGCTAAGGTAGATCTCGAAGTTTTTTTTATTTTCAAAAATTCAAATCTCGCCGTATATGAGCGCTATCGAGAAACTATTTATTGTTTTTTTGATTATTCATCAAGAGCTGTTCAACGATACCCCACCAGACGTATATATACTCGCTTTGTTTCGCTTGGAGCGCTGTCCCCAGACCCCTGTAGGAGGTTGGCCCCCAACTTCAGTGCTTTTTAGAGGATGCGCCTCCTTTATCTTAACCAAAATCTCCCTGCAGCACTACACCACCATGGTGTCCATCTGCACCCTCCCACGGAGGGCTGCGCCCCCAAAGGGGAGGTTTACCCCATTTATTGTAACCTACTCTTGGTCATATACCTTCAAAGAAAATTTCGTTTCTTTACCTTCAGCGCTTTGGAAATTGGGTTTTTGGGGCTGCTATTTTGGATCCAAGTTGACGACTTTTTGAAAGTTTTCTTATATTGTCGTAACCTACTTGTGATGGTAAACCTTCAAGTAACATTTCATTTATCCAGCTCAAATGATGTGCAAAATGCGATTTTGGGCGGCCATTTTGGATCCAAGATGGCGACTACTCCCAAAGGTTGTAATATTTCCCAAAACTACTCGTCATAATGCACCTTTATGCCAAATTTTGTATCTCTAGCTCAAACGGTGTGGAAAATGGATTTTTAGGTCCGCCATTTTGGATCCAAGATTGCGTCTTTGGATACATCATGTAATAGTTTAGTAACATACAAGTGATAATGTACCCTATTACCAAATTTGATATTTCTAGCTGCAGCCGTTTAGGCTTTGTATTCTATACAACAATGGGTTCGGCGGCCATTTTGGATCCAAGATGGCGACTGATTTTGCTCATTAACGAACTTACCCGAGCTATTAAGGATAGAAACAACATATAAAAATTTGGTTCAAATATATTCAAAATTATGGCAGCTAGCGTGTTAATATATCTACTTTGATATCGTACCGATCTCAATATATGGATTTTTCTTCGAAATCTACCTAATAACGGTTATATTGCGTTAGAGTAATTAGTTTAATAATTTCATGACACAAGGCTACCATTAGGATAGTAATTAGCAAGTTAATTTGTTTCGGTTATTTTGGTTAGAAAGAGATAAAAGCAAAAGTCGTTCTGAGAAGAAGCAGGCTGTTCGGTGAAACGGTGCCATGCCGCTGCAAGATATTAATCAAATACTATAAAGCCATACTAAATTAATAGAATTAATTGAGAGATTACTATTTGAAGGACTATAACAGGAATGAACTTAAATAAGGTAAGTGAAACCTAATAAACTGTCTGCATATTCTTTTCCAGCTTTCCACATAAAAGTTGAAGTAATCGAACTGAAATTAAATAAATAAGTACGTACTTAGAAAAAAATGTACGACATCGGTTACTAAATTGATTAAAAAAATTTCATTCTAGATAATTCTTTCTAAACCAATCTAATCAGCGCGTTTAAAATCCTGCGCGATTCATTTTTCACTTAGTTTGATATCAGGAGTTGCCAGTGTACTCTGAATAGGACAAGGACTGATTATAGTTGTTATTTTTGCAGTAATGTATTAATTAATTTCTTGCCTGGGTTTTTGGAACGGATTTTGAAGTACCTGTGCTTAGGATAGATTAGTTCGACATAATTATTTGTGCTTTACGTTGAGGAAAGGAATCGGGGTTAATTTACTTTTAAAGGAGCTCAGACTAAGATCTACATTTTGTGTGAGAAAGGTTGGTGCGCGAGAATCGCTGAGCATATGATGTGTGTGAAGTCGGGATAGTTTGATTAATTGCGCGAGTTTTTCTGCGTTCTATACATTGCGTGAGTGGTTGTATGGTTTGTTGATTAAGTGACGTTCTTTTCTTGAGTCAGGTTGGAATGATTATTCCTTGGCGCACCTAGTTTCCGGGTTGAGCATATGGTGTGAGCGAGTAAAGTCGGACTTCATCATGTTGCATTAGAATTATTTTGAGTCTAAACATATTGTTAGTTTTCTAAAGTTGGTTTAAATAAAATACTTTCACGTGTGAGGTCATGTAGGAAAACATAGTTTGGTCTTCTCAAGTCAAGTTTGATTTAATTCACGTGTTTTCTTCTGGATTGAGTAAGTGATGTGAGGTTGATAGTTTGGATTGGATTATTGATTTAATGTTAATTTTAAAGGTTAACGATTATAAAGTCAGCGTAGACAGAATTCGAGCACGTGGTGGTCATGGAGTGCAAGTTATGGTGTGTATCGGTGAACTAATAGTAGGTATTTGAGCAGTACTATTAAGTTTAAAATTGAATACATGGTTTGTTCGTTTGTAGTCCTGTTAAATTGAATCGGGAGTGAGATCTTGTTTGAATGAGCACATTGTGTGTGAGTGATCAGAGACAGGTAGGAGATTCTTTGCTGTTACGAATCAATCTTTGGCTGAGAATCTGACAAGTTGATTGAATCGGGATCGTTGAAATTTAATTTTACAAGATTTAAATTGAGCACATGGTGAGAGTGATAGTCCTTTTCATTAATTAATGATTTGGCTATACAAGTCGAGTAATTTCAAGATTAATCTAGTTTATTCTCTGTGTCTGCTGTATCAAAATAAAGAATAAAATTGAAATAATACTTCAATAATTTCTTGAGGAGTTTTGTTTCTTAGTTCCAAGTGATGTAAAATTCGAACATAGTAAATTTCTTTTAGTGAATTAAAAATATTGTGAGCCCAGTATTAAGATTTGTTTAAATTGGATTAAGCTATTTTATTGTTGAAAACCCTACTGATAAAATCTACTAATTAATATAGAAATGATTCAAAAACAAAATTGAGATCTTTTCGTACTCCACCTCCTTCAAAAGAGCTTGATTACTAGGCGGGCTTAGATGATTAATTTAGATTGTGAATTAATTTGTGAATAAGTAAATTCGATTAAAATCTGTACGTTGTCCTCGTTTCTGAAGTAAAACTATTTTTTTTTAATTTACTAAATGACATCTATTATTGAAGTTGATATCAGTAATCGATTATAAGTTTGAGTAGTTTAAATTTTGGTTCACTTGATTGAATCTACTGTTAAAGAAAAAATATATTTTCTCTATTGAATTGAATACATTATTATCTTGTTTATTGTTGGTAAGTTTTTCCCTGAATTTTCAGCATTGTTGGCATTTTTAATCACCCCTTGAAACTTTACGTAGTTAATTAACATTGTTATAATTGAAGTCAGCTTTCAAATAATTCTTTCACGTTCAGTTTTCATTAGAGGGAAACACTTGTTTCTTGCTTACATATTGCCATTGTGGTCATCTTGGTTTCCTCATTTTTAAAGTTTTATTTATTTATTGTTTTGCCAGTCCTTACTGCACCTGAGTAATCCTTGAGAAGTTACAGTCGGCTACCGCCAGTTGCCTTCTCCCAGGTTTTGCGCTCGCCCTCTCCCGTTCCACTGTCTCTGTGATGTAAAATTTAGTGAACAGAAAATAAAAATGTCCTATTCTATTTTCTCCAAAACTTTTTAGTAATATTCTTTAATTTCTTTATGGTATTTAACGACAGAAATCATCAAAAATATTTGCGCGGCATAATTAACTTTTCCATGATGAATTTAAAATTAATTTACGAGTAAATTCTTATTTGCAAAAAAGAAGCAAAAATTTATTTTCCCTAGTATGTCCTAAGTTTGATGTACAGTCCACATTTGCCGATGAAGATTTCTTTTTGTCCTTTTAATACAATCTTCAATAAGTAAGTCCATAGCAACGTATCTATATTTATGTTTATATCTATATTTATATTTATGTTTATGTTAACGTTATGCCTCTCGTTATTTCCGACTGTTCCTTCCGCGTATGCTTATGGCTTTCTCCTGGTTGTTTAACAACAGTAACAATATGCGCTTGTAATTGGGGTCGCCTTTGTTGACTTCAAGTTGTTAGCTTAGTATTTGTACTTGTGTTAGTATACCACAAGTAAAGGAAAGTAAATTAAAAAAATGTATGTGACGTAATTCTGTAAGTAAATTATGTTTCTAGGGTGACAAGAAATACCTCTTCTAAGGATATTATACTGTTCTAGAGGCTAAAATGCTCTATACTCTTTAATAGCTGTGCTGCAAATTCCCGAATGGGAAATATCACCCCTACAAATTGTCGAGAACAAACACCCAATTTTTGCTGTTAAAATTTGGTAGAAGGTCTGCAAAAACTTACACCCTCCTTTTGGCTTTACATACCCCAAGTTGATAATCCTGGTAAAATCCCTGCTCTATAATATCCGAAAATATTTTCAATTTTACTTTTATCTTGTTTTATAACTATTAAGTTTTTTTTTTAATAATAATGTCTTGTAATTTCTAAATTCCGCCTATATTACACAAGGAATGTAGTTAAAAGTTCATACAGCATCTAATCTAAAGTGAGAAAGACTCTGAAAGTCTTACAATAAAATGAATTCCTGGTGAGAAAGAGTGTATACATATTGAATTTTTCAAGTTCATTTTTTTACTGTGAAGTTAATGTGTCAATACAACTAACTCTATATAACGATACTGGAGTGATTGGTTAGTGTCGAAAAATAGACGCAAGAACAAATATTTAACCTCGATCGTCCACTTTCAGACTGACAAATAGAGACAAAATGTTCAGTTCTAACCAAGTTCTTAACGCTTTTTATTGCTGTGCGGTCTGTTCATTTCATTTCTGTCCTAAATCTAGAGTTGTGTACGTACCAGGTTGTGCATATAACAGCATATGATGAAAATTATAGTTATGTGTTAGCTAGAATTGACACAAATGAAAAAATGATGACTCAGCGATAACAAACGTAAAAAACTGATTTAGAACTGAGAAATTTTGTCCATATTATTTTAGATTAGAAGTATTCAATTGTCTTCTCCGCTCACTGGCTTAATATATTCATTAACTTTTAATGGCAATCGATCAGTCCAGTATCACTTTGAGATAGAGGTCAATGGAACTCCAGTGCCAATTTATCCATTTTTTAATGATATTTGTAGCATACGCTAATTTTTCGAATAACATTAGGTGAACACTGTCTATGACGAGATATGATTAAATTATGACATAGACTGGCAGAATGTAAAAGAATTTAAAACAGGAAATAGCTCAAATTATGAAATTAATTAAGCAAAATTGAATCATATTGAGACTGAAATATTTATCCAATTTGATGAGAAAAAGATACGTTGAATTACTTATGTACAAAATCTAGCGGTACATGATTCAAGTAAGTTGTTATGGTAAAGGTGGGAGAATGTCCATGCATTGCATACTTAGAGAAGGAAGAAAGTTTTTCAATTCTTTCGTAAGCTCCCACAAGTTTTTTTTTTTTTCAAATAACTTTGCAAAGGATAGAACCAAGCTGAGTACAGTGTGTTTTTTTAAGCAATTTATAGGAAATCATATTCAAATCGGTAAATCAACATCACATTTATTCGCAGGACGACCTGGTACAAACTTTTGAAGGTGACTGTACATGAAATTCACTTTTAAATGGTATTTGAAAAGCAAACTTTCTTGCCATTTAATGCAGTTGCATTTTATATTTAGTAAGTGTTCGAAGCTTGTGTCTATACAGGATGTCCGTGAAATAATGGCGCAAATTTAGGGATGTGATTATTTACATAAATAAGAAAAAAATAATCGTTGTGTAAATTTCGACGCATGCGTATTTTCGGAGCTATAGGAGCTCAGAGTTACAACGAAATCATCACAACCACCCCCCAGTATCACACAAACGTGTTTTAAACATTGATTTATGGTTAATTCCGTTGATTAAGCTTTATCGGTTGAAAAAAGTGGTTTTAATTTCAAAACAAGTTTCAACAAGGACTTGTTATTGTTGATAAGATGTTAGTTCAACGTGAATTCAACTGTTATTTTCAACTGTGGTTTAGATTTCGTTTCAAGGCATTCTTTTTTTTCTTTCTTTTCTTTGTAATGGAATAACATTTGTAATTAAACTTGAATGTCATTAACTTTTATTTTGTCCTCTTTTGCATGTTGAAATCACGTTGAATTTCAATCTAAGTTCCAACAAAAATTTTATTTCGTTGATAGGGCGTTAATGTGACATGATTTAACTAGTACGAACTGTGCTCTGGACTATCTTTCCAAGTTGATTGCATAACAATTCTACTGAAGAGCGAATAGAATAAAATTTACTACGTCTCTCAAGCTCTCATTTGCATGTAGAAAACATATTGAATTTTAAACTAAATTTCAACGAACATTTAATTTCGTTAATAGAGCGTTAATGTGAAGTGTTTTCAACTTTCCTTTTCAACTATGACAGATTTCGCTTTATAGGAGTTTTTCTACGGCGACATATTACACTTATTGAGAAATACAACTTTAATACTGCAGCGATGGTCAAAGTGTTAAAGAAGGAAAATGCACATAACAAATATAGAAGAAAAGTATTCTTTATTCTTATTCTTACATGATGGTGAAACAACACGTCTGGATTTGTGGTGACTGCGTTCAAGACTGCCTTTTACTACAGATACCGTAAAAGAGTAGTGATTCTCAAGGCTACTCATTGGATGAGGGGATAACGTGTCGAGCTATCAACGATGAGTGCGGAAAGTTCCAGCTTCGAATCCCACAACAGACAAAGGATAATTTACTGTTGAAAAATTAATACCGTATATCATGATGAAAGCAACGGACAAAATGCAACTAAATGTGTATACCAATAGATAGCAACCATGCTCTTTTCTGGCTAACTGAACCCGTTTCTTCATCGTCCGCTTTTTGATTTCAAACCGTTTCTTCTCAGCGATTATTCAACGTCGGTTAAACCGTTAAACAGGTGGACATTTCTGTACCTACAGCGTGAAAATTACGTTTCGGTACGAACTTTTAATCCATAGATTTTCAACGTATGTGTGCTACTGGAGAACATCATATGTCGACACATTATGTTAAGTGGTGTCTGGGGAGTGCCACATAAGCAAGTTTGTCGAGACAGAAAGCGTCTCATCTCGTCGCTTACGCTCCCTGTGCCTCGTAGCTCAATATATTTTAAGTCTCATTATACTGAAGACTATTTCTACTGTTATAAAGCTTCAGGGCAACAATATCATAAATTTCGTCATTCTGGTTGATTGGAAAGAATTGTTTTGTTTGAACAATGGCACAATATATGTTAAACAAAGAATCAGAGAAAGTATTTTGGCAACTCCTTTACTTTCGACTTATTCTTTATCGCGTACCGCCAACAAATTCAAGTTTTTTTTTACGTTTACCTATGGGAATGATGTGCCGTGTGACACGAAGGAAATTGGTTGTATCCCTTGTGTATATGTCACTCGCGGCCTTTGGCTCGAAGAGAACGTTTGCTATCCCAACATGCTGGAAAAAAAAAATGAAAAGAAAAGTGTGGCCGATGTGTTCTATGCAACAGTAACGTGTTGGTATATACAGAGAGCCAGTGAGAAAGAAAGAGAGGGAGAGAGAGAGAGAGAGAGACCGATAGATACAGCCTGCCAAAGCAGCAGGTTGCTAAGGAAAAATCGAGTTTTACCATCACCAAATACTTCGTCGGTTCTCTTTCCATGTCTCCATCTCTCTCTCTCTTCTAATATTGACACGAGAAAGAAGGCTTGTGGCGGGAAGGACGGAGAGGGCAGCCGACTTGTAAACAAAGAGAATTCTGCCTTGACGCGGGAATTGGGTCGTCTGAGTTTGTTTTGTTAGACACAATAGAATCCGGGTTAATTTGTCACTGGTCCCTTTTGTTCAACCTTCGACCTTCCCTCCCCCCCACCACCTTTTTCCACTGAAAGAACCAAGAATAAAGAATGGGAATCAACTAGCTTCTCTTATTTCATTCCTCCTCCCTTCTCCCTTTCTTTCTCAGCCTGTGCTTCTCTTTCACCATCTTTCGATGTTGCTATTGTAGCGAATCATTCAAACGTGAAAGGTATAGCAGAAACAGCTATCATATTAGTTCCATCACTGCTTTGTTCCATCAGTTCCACCGCTACCCCAAATCTACTGTTTGTTTTCTGGATTTTATTTCTCTCATTTTTATTTCATTTTCCTTGAAAAACAAATACGAATCAGAATTCAGTTGAGGAATTTCCACAAATAACTAACTATTCAGGAGATTAAAATTTTACCAAATAACAAAGAGTTTTTGAAGAAATACGGTTTATAATAAGAGAGCATGAAACAGTAGTGAAGTGATAGACCATGGCATGTAGATATAAGGCAAGATAAAGTAATGGAGTTATAAACCACGATATGAAGATATATTTATTGGTGTTTATAATAAAGCGCAAGATAAAGTAATGGAATTGTAGACAACAACATGAAGCTATGCTTACCAGTGTTTGTAGTAGAGTGGGCGAAGATATGTTTGCCAGTATTTATAATAGAGTGCAAGGTAATGGAGTTGTAGACAACAACATGAAGATATGCTTACCAGGTTATGTTTACTAGCGTTTATAATAGAGTGCAAGGTAATGGAGTTGTAGACAACATGAA
>JAGDQP010017942.1:1462-37506 GCA_022664845.1 Lepisma saccharinum | reverse complement strand
TATATATATATATATATATATATATATATATATATTAACACGCTAGCGGCCATAGTTTTGAAGATATTTGAACCAAATTTTAGTATGCTATTTCAAGGCTTAATAGCTCGGTTAAGTTCCTTAATGAGCAAAATCGGTCGTCATCTTTTATCCAAATTGGCCGGCAAACCCATTGTTGTATAGAATACATTACCTAAACAGCTGGGGATACTGAAATCAAATTTGGCATAAAGGTAAAACATCACTGTTTGATTACGAAAATGTTACCTAATGAATTCAAAGGCACCATCTTGGATCCAAAATGGCGGAAGCAAGAAATGTATTTTCCATATCGTTTGAGATATAGATATGAAATTTGGCATAAAGGCGTATTGTTACTAGTAGCTCAAAAATATTACAAAATGTAGAAAAATTCGCCATCTTGGATCCAAGCTGGCCGTCCCAAAAACCCAATTTCCAAATCAGTAAAGGGAGAGAAACGAAATTTTCTTTGAAGTTGAATGACGAAGAGTAGGTTACAATAAATGGGGCAAACCTCCCTTTGGGGGCGCAGATCGACACCATGGTGGTGTAGTACTGCAGGGAAATTTTTGTTAAGATAAAGGAGGCGCATCCTCAAAAGCACTGAACTTGGGGGCGAACCCCCTACAAAGCGAGTATAAACATAAATATATACGTCTTGTGGGGTATCGTTGAACAGCTCTTGATGAATAATCTACAAATCAAGAAATAGTTTCTCGATAGCTTTCATTTAAGGCGAGATTTGAATTTTTGAATTAAAAAAAACTTCGAGATCTACCTCAGCCTGTAGGCCTACCGAAGGGGATCTTTCGAATTTGGAAAGGCTTTTTTTTAGATACTTGGTTTGATTAAATATTGTTTTAGTACGGCCATATTTGACATTGCTTTATATGGTACCAATGCTTAACTTTTGATGATAACTTGAACCCTAATATCTGAAAGAAAAAATTCGCCCCCCGCCCCAAAAATGTATGCCAGTCGGTGTCTATCGTTACAATGACAACGGTTTGGAGCGTTCGGAAATGACGAAGAAAACGAAATTCACGGAAATAGCATTCAGTGTTAAGATTATACATTCCGTGAACTTCGTTATGTGTTTCCGAACGACTTCGTCTTCGTCTTATTATTATTTTTCGCGGGCTCGATTGTTATTGATCATGCCCATAGCGAAATCGTTAATTAATTGACGTTTTTTTAATTGGATTTGATACGTTAAACTGTTTTACAGTCAATCGTTTATATTTATAATATTTAATGTTTTATGGTTAGTTATTGATTTCCCATTATGGTTACTGTTCGCCATCTTCTGCCATTCACTCTACAACTCTAGTCACAGTCACTTTTTGACGTATTTATCCCTTCCAATTTTGAATTTTTTAGTAAAATCTGTTTGATGGAACTCTTTAGCACTTTTGAACTATGGATTTTTTTTTATTTCAGTCCAAAAAATCCTTTCTAATTTGCAATTTTTACACGAAAGATTTCAGCGACTTTCTATAATTAAGTCATTATGCCAATCTCATTTGCGAACGAGCTCTATATAAGCAATTCTCTAAGGCATATAAATTTAGTTGCCCGTACTCTTGTTGTGACGTGGAACAAGTCAAATAATTATTATAAAGTTGCTCCCGACAATCGAATAAAATATTAAAATAAGAGGATCCATATACTATATAGCTCCATGGTCACTAACTCACTCACTGATGATCAATATTCCCAAGCCAAACTACTGGAGCTAGAAACATCAAATTTGGTATAAAAGTGTAGGACCTAGAGTAGATAAAGAAAAACAGCGACATTTTGAAAAAGTCGCCATCTTGGATCCAAAATGGCCGCCAGACCACCCATCTTGTATACAATACACAGCTACTGAAACTAAATTTGATATGAACGCACAACATCACTAGTAGATTACGAAAATATTACAAAATGGCGAACTCCAAAAATCCATTTTGCACACCGTTTGAGCTAGAGATATGAAATTTGGTATGAAGGTACATGATCACTAGTACTTTAGAAAAAATATTACAAAATGTTGAAAAAGTCGCCATCTTTGATCCAAAATGGCCGCAGAACCCTATATAAGCAATGCCCATTCTCTTTGTTGTGCCCAGCAGTTCGAACATCAAATTTGCTATAAAGGTACATTATTACTAGTAGGTTATTAAAATATTACCAAATGTATCCAAAGACGGATCCAAAATGGCGGACCTAAAAATCCATTTTCCACACAGTTTGAGCTATAGATAAGAAATTTGTCATAAAGGCATTATCACGAGTAGCTTAGGATAATATTACAACATTTTGGAAAAGTCGCCATCTTGGATTCAAAATGGTCGCCCGAAAACCCATTTTCCACACCGTTTGAGGTAGATAAATGAAAATTTTACTTAATTGTGTACCTTCACGAGTAGGTCACGACAATATAAGTAAACGTTCAAAAATGGCCGCCCCAAGACCCAATTTCCAAACTATTTAAGTTAGAGAAACGTAATTTTGTATGAATGTGTGTGACCAAGAGTAGGCTACAATAAATGGGACAAACCTCCCTTTTCGGGGCGCAGTCCCCCGTTTGAGTGCAGATAGATACCATGGCAATGCAGTTCGCCAGAGAGAGTCTGGTTATGATAAAGGGGGCGCAGCCCCGAAGCATAGCAAAGCGAGTCCATATACAATTAGCACCATGGTCACTGACTGACTGACTCAATGATCATTCGCAGGCCAAACTACTAAAGATGGAAACACCAAATTTGGTATGAAAGTGTAGGAGCATGATTAGGTACCAAATTGGCCGTCAAACCCATTGTTGTATAGAATACACAGCCTAAACCGCTGAGCCTATTGAAATGAAATTTGGTATGGAGGTACAACATCACTATTACGTTAAGAAAAAATGTTTCAAACTTTCTAAAAGTCAACATCTTGAATCCAAAATGGAGGACACCAAAAATCCATTTTCCACACCGTTTGAGCTAGAAACACCAAATTTGGTATGAAGGTACATGAACACTAGTACTATAGGAACATATTAAAAATGTTGAAAAAGTCGCCATCTTGGATCCAAAATGACCGCCAAACCTATTGTTGTATAGAGTGGGCCTAAAATGCTGGGGCTACTGAAATGAAATTTGGTTTCAAGGTACATTATCAGTAGTAGATTATGAAAATGTTACATTATGTATCCAAAGACGCCTTCTTGGATCCAAAATGGCGGATACAAAAATTCATTTTCCACACCGTTTGAGCTATAGATACGAAATTTGGCATTAAAGTGCATTATGATGAGTAGTTTAGGAAAATATTACAACCTTTTTGGAAAAGTCACCATTTTGGATTGATGGCGGCCCAAGAAAACAATTTTCCATACGGTTTGAGCTAGATAAACGAAATTTTACATGAAGGTGTACCATAATGAGTAGGTCACGACAATATAAGAAAATGTTCAATAAGACGTCAACTTGGATCCAAAATGCTAGCCCAAAAACCCGATTTCCAAAACATTGAAGCTGGAGAAACGAATTTTTTTATGAAGGCGTATGACCAAGAGTATATTACAACAAATGGGATAAACCTCTCCTTTGGGGGCGCTCTTTGTTTATATTACAACAAAAGTTGCATGATTTGCCAAGAAGATTGCTGCCCTTCTTACGACAGCAATGTTTCCGATCGGAATCACCCTCCTTTCAAACAAAATCGATCAGAATCACCCGCCTTTACTCTAGTTTGGAAAGAAACACGTAGAATAGATTAAATGAAATGATACCAGTAAAGATTTCGTAACTGGTAAACCGTGAAATTCTTTCTAGTTGTTCCTAAATGCCCATGCATTACTTTAAATAGAGAAATCAATTGAAGACTGCAAGCAGACAATGTTATAATTCCAAAACAAAAACGAAATTTTACAGGAGAGAGGGAAAACGGAAGATCTCTCCTTGAATACAGATGTCTACATCTTCCGCCGCGATTTTGTACTAATTGCGATGGTCTAAGAACTTGTAGATTTTTGCAAATTATTAGGTTTAATAACTCGAACATTTTGATACCGACAACGCGATTTTCGCATTTGCGAACCTTAGTTTTTTTCATTTCCAGGCTTCAATTAACATTCGTGGTAACTGAATGGAGCGAAAACAAGTTAACAAGTACAAACCAGACTAGTTAGAAATTTGAATTCTGACTTGTCATGTCACTTGCAAATTCTCTAAATAACTCGTCTCTGAAGAATCTCCATTTTTCATTTTAATAATACAAGGCATGTAAATTGCAACTCCTTGGTAACCAAGCATTAGACAAACGAGCAGTGTTTATTTCAAAGAGAATCAACCTATATATTTGCTTTGATACGCGTACATTCAGCGACGAGCAGGAATTACAATATGAACAGGACAGGACATTACTTTGTCAACTGCATGTTCCTTTGATTTGAACGGCATGCTTGTTTTTCCAGAAATGTCATCCCTGTGGAGAATTAAACAAGTGAAACCGAGAGAAATATAAAGCGTACAGGATGTTCACAACAGTCATCAGTGTTGCCAATATAGGTGTCATTATACTGAATAGGTGTATTTTATGTTGCTTCGAAACGTGTGAGTTTGCGCCTGTGTTTGTGGATTATATACTATTGTATTTCAACAGTGTTTCTTTGAGGAAGTGGCCGAGACAGGTGGTTTTACCCCCAGAGCACGACAAATTCGTCGCCGGAACGTTCCTAAAGGAAGTAGTTTCATATCCACGGAAAGAACAAAATCTCCTCCAGAGCTGTGGAACCAACCGCCCACTGATGTAACCGTGTAGTCTGAGGCATTAGTCTGGGTCGGACCGAGTCACTGGGTAAGTTCCGGCCTGAGCCTTAGATGCCTAAAAGTCATAATTACAATTCAAGTTCACCGGGTCAGTCAGGTCAAGTCCGGATCAATCTGTTCACCCGGTCATTCAGGTCCGGTTTCGGACCGGATCACAACAAGTGACCCGGTGTGACCCCTGATTTGAATCTGAGTTAGGGTCTTTGTTCCAGGACCAACGTGTCATGCGAGTCCTTACGTCAATAAACTTTCATCAGGATCGGATCTTTCCTGTACAGTAGCTGGGTTTCGGGACTATTCTCCAAGCTGTCACGGCAACACATTTTATCCTTTGCAGATAGAATTGCAAAGGTGGCAATTTTGGACGTTTTAAAACGTATTTTTCTTACGTTCATCTGTAGTGGTCGATAGGAATAGAGACAAACATTAACGAAGGTACGCTTCTGCTAAACCTCAATCGTCTTTTACATTATTGACGGGTTTGTGGTCTCAAAACAAAAGAAAAAAAATATTATTTAATATTTTTGTTCTATATGTCTGAAGTTTTAAGAACCACTTACTGAAGCTTTTAAGCAGTGTGATAAAATAAATTTGTCTCATACTAAACGAGAAAATTTTAAATAAGATTTTGATTTTATTAAATGTTTTGTTTATTTCTTTGAGAGGGGGAGAGAGATTGTTCGGCGATAATGAGAAATGGAATGAAATAGAATAATATCTTGAAAAAACAGTGGTTACATAAAAGTAATTTTATTGCAAATGGGCCATTTTGAACTATTGTTGTACGGTTCTGAAAGCGTCGTTCAAAAGAAACGTACAGTAAATCTCCATCTGTCACCTTTGGGACTAAGTGCGTAGGCGAATTGTCAGAAGAGCAAAAATATTAATATAATACACTGAAGTCTAAAAACAATCCATTTGTTATTTATGAAAAGTTACGAATGAAAATCTACAATAAAACTAATAATAAGACCGTGTCAAAAATTACTGCTTTAACAGTAACGCTTGTAATGCAAAACATCAAAACGTAAGGGTCAAATTTCACCAGCTAACTAACTTAATAATGTACGTAGTGTTTCAAGGATAAATACAGACATCCGCCTACTTTACTCAATGTGCGTCATGGCTGGATCATGCGAGAAAGTCGTGTCATCGAAGGTCGGATTACCGCGGTTCTACTGTAAAATGGGTGCCGCTCATTTATAGTTTCAAACAAATTAACAATAGAGTCAGTATTCGATTTACCACGGGGAACGCCGGGGACTTTCCCTGGTGCGTGCGGATTTCATCCACGGTTGTTGATTTCGAATATCATCCCAAGTCCCAACCAGGGATAAAATCTTCGTATTTCTATCTAAACCTGTAGTAGGTTGAACTTAGCAGCAGCAACCAGTCTTAGGATCCCCTTCCCTTTGTAAGTCATAACAAATCGAACACAGAATAGAACATTAATGATAAAACATCTTTCTATTCTCTCTTCATCCTTCTAGTTTCTTTTTTCTCTAGCATGAGAACATGCCGCAATTCTAAAAACTATCCAGAAGGCAGCTATGACGTCATTTAAACGAGAAAAGCCGTAAGTTATATGATAGCGTTTTAAAGGTCACATGTGTCTTTAGTCTGTCTGAGAGATATGTTTCCGCTGTGACTTGATGGTAGTAGAGTGGTCGTCGCCTCTGGTGCTAGGGATAGTCATTTTGATCCGTGTTTATGCCATGGTTGACAAACACCGTATGCGTGGGTTTTCTCGGGGTTCTCCCGTTTCCTCTCACTGTCTTCATTCCACCAATTCATCTCATCATCATCCATCCGGTTGAGACAAAATCGCTTAAAGGCCTTCAAAAATTAAATTTAAAAATTCAACTTCTGAGAGATTTGCAACCGAGCCAACACAAAACAATGAATAGGGAGATTTCACAAAATTAAAAAAAAAATACTTCAAACTTTTAATATATTCTGACTATATGTTAATAGTGTGTTAAAAGGTAACCTTCATTTTACTCAATTTTTGAAAATTATTAAAGCCGATATTGAGATTTTGTAAAGCCAGGGCGATAGTGGTTTTGAAAGTTTTTGATATGAAGTATTAATATCAGTTTTTTTTATAGAATTCATTTTTAATTTTATGTATTTGATTGTCCCAGCCTATGATGTAATAATTTTGTTTGGAGTCTTATTCAAATGATAAGTTTTTCACACACTTTATAGTGCCCGCCATAAATAGTATGTCATCTTTCCATAACACTCAAGAATAATTTTTAAAAATAATATAGCTGAGACTCTTAACTGAGAGGCTAAGAGTAGTAGACTCTTTACGTAGAAAAAATAAAATAATGTTATAGTAATGTGAACACACGATAGTCTGTTCACATACCCAGTAAAACTTTATTACGTATTGTAGTGTATTTTCGTTTGAATTTGAATTTTACACTAGAGTCCCGCTAATCCAAACTAATTGGGGCCTTGCCCTGTTCGGATTAGCAAAAATTCGAAATATCCGGACTTTCATTGTAACTTACACTTTTTTAGTCTGCTCGTGTTCTATAGCTTTTTATAATGAACAATACCGTACTTTTTAATTACAGTATGTAATTAAAATTGTACACTGTACTTTTGAGTTCATTTTCTTATACGTTGTATATAAAATACACGTTTTTACACACAAAAAAACTATTTTCTTTTTCCCCTCTTAAGTTAAAAATAATTTGGTATATTTTCCCTGGGTTCTGTTCGGTTTATCCGGATTTTCGGATTATCGGGGTTCGGATTAGCGGTACCCTACTGTATTTATTGTCTTTAAACATCTCATGCTTAGGCGCAGATAGGGTGGGGAAGAGGATATTGGAAGCTGGTCAGCTAGGGCCAAGTTAGTAAGTACCATCCCGGCATTTGTATGACTAATTTAAACAATGGATAACTTCAGTCATGATGGGCGACCACTGGAATAGCTTTCATGATATTTCGATTGTTAAGTCAACGTTCTACCAACTCGGCTTCGTCTGCTTTATTTAATTATTTGTTTTCGTAAATTGTTTTCTGTTTTTTAGAAAATTTCGGTAAATGTGAACCTTGTAGAAAGTTTAATTTTTGAAATAGCACTACGTCGCTTTATTCGATATTTGGCATTCCTTAGTGATAAAAAACATCATATATGAAGCACAGGCTGCAGTGTTGCAAACTTTGTAAAATATACAACGTAAAAGAATCGAAAATATTCATGTAGAATATTTCGCCTCGTATATTTCTCACAGTTAGCAACATTGTGTTCTATGCTTCTCATATATCGCATATAATGCCAATGCTTCTCAAAGATTTTTTTTTATTTCTAATTCCATTTCCATAATAAGAAGACAAAATTTTATTGAAATAAGATTTGGGGAATTATGTGTTGACCCGATGAAACAAAGTCTTTATAACACCTCTGACAAAGGAATGAAGTGTCAATAAGATTTAAGTGATATTAAATGCAGTGACGTCGCGTATCAACGTTCACAGGATCACGTGAACTGCCAACTACTTTAGAATTATTATTATTATTATTATATTTTTGTCTCAGATTATGTTTCTTATGGAGAAATTTAAAAGCATACCAAAGTTTAAATTGTTACACTGAGGCATATGAATACAATTCCTTTATCAAGTTGGGGCTACTATGCAATTTGTTTCGCGTTCACATATCTGTTGTGCACTCGTTGCTTCCTATACGCTTAAGTGGCGTTAGGCCTACCTTATAACATTGTGCATATGGCACCTCGACGTGCACAATCCGAATGTGAACGAAGACAGCAGAAGCACAGCAGTGACCACTGTTGCTAACTCTCCTTGACTTTTCCACCCATTCTCGTGTTAAAATGCAATAAAATATTTGGGCAGAAGCAAGGGTAAACGTTCATTACATGCAGAATCTCAAAGTATACAATAAACCGTTTATGGACAAATATTAAACCCTTAAATAACACAATGTTACATCTCTATTTACATACAGTTGTTTGAGTTCTAGTATCAGTTATAAACGAAGATCAAATGGACAATATCGTGCAGTTTGCAACATTGCGTAAACGCTAAATATTTTTTTAGTGTGTCATGAGAGAGATTGAAGGGATTCTCGGAACTGGTTTGTTCGTTCGGATATTAAAGCTTTATCAATAGAAAAAAAAAAACGCGTTTTTCATTGCATTCGAGTAGACCAACATAATAAATTCGCTGGCTTAACTAACTTTAAGGAAGCAATTTAGGGCGATAAGACTACTCGACCAACCCTCTCATACCTAAAAGCACCAAAACACGAGATCTGAAGAGAGAAAACATTGTAATTTTCGGATTTTGTGAGATATTTTGTAATATTGTTGGGTAAAGAGGTAGATCTATGTAATTTATATTCACCAATCACAGTCCTCAGATCCCTTGTAAGAAAGAGAGAAAATATCGTCTACTTTTGTGAGTTATTTTGTAATATTAAACATAGAATTGAGTGAGTGATTTTTCATGTTTAAAATAGAAGAATGGACTTCATATACAAATAAAAATAAGAAGGATATATGCAATTTCTCATTTTTGCTTTTTGTGTGTGTGTGTATTTATTGTGAAGTGCGACAGTTTGGCCGTCAATTTTCAATTGTCTTACTTTCGTGGGAAAATTGCTTTGAGATACATTCGTCGCTGCACTGTCGACCTTTCGTACCTGGATATGTCTCAAAATACGTATTTTTATATGTTTAAAGTTTCCTCTTTTTTTCTTAACTCAATACAGGGTTAATAAGTTATGGCAAGCTAAGGTTCATTCTGTACTTGACACATTGAGAAATCAAGCTATCAAACAATGTATTTCTTATTCTCGTACTTTCCTCGTTGCTCTTAGGGGCAGGGACTCTATACCTGGATTTTTAGTTTTAAAGGGGTTTCAAGTAAAACTTGGAAGGGCGTAGCTGGAGTTTTGCACGGTTTCTATCGGTTTTTACCGTAATAGTTTGTAGTTAGGTACGTTCGAGAATTTGGTAGGGTGACACCCTACGCTGAAGGAAGGCGAAATCACTGGTTGTGAATAACCATCTTTCAAGCCCACGAGACGCCACTGATTAAATGTAATTAACATGGTAACCAGGCGAATCTTCAACGAGAACATAATTGGCTTCACCTAAGGACGGCTGATCCAATTACAACACACTTATCACTATGAACGACTTATTTATAAACGATATGCTAGGCAATTTAAAATGTTCATATGGTTTTATCTTAACTAGATTTTCTGATTCCATATTAGGACATGGCATTAGGGCCTGATTACTTACTGACAATATTTTGAATGATGATAGACAATATTATTTTCAAGAGTTTAGTTATACTGTAGAATTTGAAGCAGTAACAGGGCTAGTGCTACCAGCAGTAGCAGCTTTATCAGTCATGTTACTGAAGTAAGAATAGGATTTTTTGTACTATTAGTAGTAGAAATAGTACTAGCTATTTCTAGAAACGTCTGTAGAAACACTAGTAGTCATTGTAATAACAAAAGTAGTTTTTGTGAAAACTACCATGTACTAACCAAAGTTCTAGAAATATAAGTATTTATAAGAAGTACTAATAGAGATAAACATATAATCATTACATATGGCTAATGCATGTGCGCTGGAGCAACAACAAATAGCTGTTTAGCAACAAAATGTAAGATTTCTCTAGTTTCATGTCTAAAACCATGACGATTTTCAAGATGGTGTAATTTAGGAATTTACAGATAGCAACACTGCTTCTTCCCCATCAGCATCATTTGAAAAAGTTATTGCCTTTTCATGTCTCAGCGCAGTGCTATGTCTCTATGTAACTGTGTGTGTGTGTGTACATATATTTGTTGGCGTGTGATTGGATCCAACTGGAAACATTGGGCTTTGACAACCAAAGGTTCTTAAGTAGTCTCCTCATGACGTCAGAACTAGTTTTCTGAAAACTCTCATTGCGGTCATTTGACAACGTTCACGAGTTCTGTGTAAAACAGGAAGAGAAAGAGATAGAAAAAAAAAATGAAAGCCAAGAGAAAAGGAAATAACGATGAATTGAAACACGTCGTCATCGTCAACTTTGAAGCAAGTTGAAACAACTTCCTCTCTCTCTCTCACACACACACACACTCTGTGCCTCCATTTCAACTCAAATACCCCATCTGTCTATCTCCGAACGCTATCGCCTTCCGAAAGATACAAACACCAGCATTCATTGTTAACCGCACCGGGAATTCCAGAAACACTGAAAATCAGTGTTGCCTGCTATATATGGTGATTCGTCATCAACTTCAGCCATTTTCAATCCACAAATACTTAGATGAAGGCCTACTCATTCTTTATTACGAATCATGTTCACCTTAATGGTAGTAACCATGCAGCTTTTGGAAAGCATTTAATTTTATCTTCGTGTATGAGATGATTAACTTCTTGATTCATTGACGTAAAGGAGAGTGGTCTTTTCAAAAATGTTAATTCGTAAGTACAATCATTGGTCTTACAATCTCTGGAGATCGTGAAACTCATACTCTACTAGATTCTATTATCCAGTCTAGATTTATTTATTTATTAGAAGTTAGCATGGATAGTAGGAAGTACACAAGTGAGAAAATATTACCGAAGAGCCTCTGAAAGCTTTAATGTCAGTAAACATGTAGAGAAGTCCAAGAAGTTTGAGCGCTTTGGAAGTTACGAATTCAATGTGAGGAGTGAAATGGAGTTTTCCATCAAATATGATACCAAGGTCTTTGTAATGGTCTACCCATTGTATATTAGACGAGGCCAATGTGTACGTACATTTTGTGTTATGGGTTTTCAGTGAGAAACGCATTGCAGCAGTTTTGCAAGGATTGACTTTCATTAACGAAGATTTGCACCACATTTCAACAGAATCTATAGCGGCTTGAAGGAAGAAAGTATCTTCTGTAGATTTAATGGTCTTAACATTTTTGCAGTCATCAGCATAAAGAAGTGCAGAGCAGGAATTATATATCTGTTCACATAAGTCCTCAATGAAAAGGGAACATAAAAAGGTCCTAAGAAGCTTCCTTGAGGGACACCTGAAAGCATGGAGAACCACTTGGATGTGCTACCAGGGAAGACTACACGTTGTTCTCTGACAGTCAAATATGATGTTAGAAGCTGAAGGAGGGGTCCGTGCATACTAAATCTGGAAGCAAGCATGTATATAAGAATGTAAGAAAGTTGTAATTCAATGCATAAGGAAACTTGTTAATTTGCTTAGTGAATAGTCATATACTTTTACTGAAGAAATAGAGACATAAAGATGCAGAGAAAAAGTAGCTTCGTGTCCAGGTTCAAGAACTGAAGGAAGAGATTGATGAACTTGGACAGTGTGAATGGAAAAAGAATGGCCTTCACACACTTTTGAAGTAGAGAAGAATCAACTAAAAAATGCAAAATGTTTAGGTTTATATCCATTGAAATGCAAGCTAGAAGTGAACTTTTGAATGTCGGACATCAGCAAAAGTAATACAGTTGGGACGAAAACTACATTTGCTGGTAACAATACAACTTCTTGACCGAATATTGACAACCTAAAACTTTACAGATTGATACTTTTGTATTTCAAAATTTGAGAAAGCTAAAAGAAAATCTCAATAAAATATCTGTACTCTTTACGACTTTCGTTATACAAGGCTGCAATGCCGATGTTTGGTATTAACTGTGTGCGGACAATGGATGACCGTATCGTAGTCAAATGATCAAATGTTAAGTATGGAGCTACAAAGATTTAACTGAATTGCGTCGGATATCTAATATAGATTCAAACAGTTGAATCCATTTCTAGATTCACAGGGATTCTACACAGGAAGTCCCTTCCCTTTCTCCGAAAAACTTCCTGCACCATTCTTGTAAATAATTGCTTTTCGAAATCATTCACTACATCTGCTACTCGAGAATTCAGATAGTAATTTTAAATTGAAAATGGCTCATGTGAAACGGCTTTCATTGGTAGTGGATCTATCTTTAATATCTTTAAAAAATATGTACATTTAAATTTGTTTAGTAACACTTTAGAGTAAAGGCGAATCTGTTGTAACTGACACAATGCTTGATCAGCAACGCTTGTAGTAAACGGCTCAAGTATTTCCTTATGTAGTACGATTACACCGCAGTTGGCAGTACTGACTAAAACATCTATCTTGTCTCTCCACTCTCTTTTTATTTCTTATTCTGCCTCTGGGCATATGATGTGTGTGTGCTCAGGGGAAAGGAAGAGTTGTTATAGACAGTGTGGACACTACAGCAAACAGTGGACGAAGCAATCTGTATATCTTCATTTATGCTTGGTGATACCAGAGGAAATTGCTTCCTTCCTTCCCTTTTTTCTTCTGTTTCACTTTGTTCTGTGACCGAATCGTGGACAAATGTACATAATCACAAACACAAAATAGAGAAACCATAATGTTGAAAGAGAGAGGAGGCTGATTGATGGAATAGTTTGCCTTGAGCTAAATATAATGTACGGAGAAGGGTTTCATGCCCAAAGCTAACTGGATAATAGCATTTAGAGGGAATGGTAGTACTACAGAATAGTTGAATGTTACATCTTGAATATATGAACATTATATATTTATATATTGTTCATATTATATACAATATGGATGCCCTTTTCCATGCCTTCATTAATTCTTCTATACTAAAGTGACAAGTGGAAATGCCAAACGTTGTAAATGCCAAATTTGAAACTTTGCAGGAGAAACAGAAAACTGAATAGATTTGGTTTCATATAACGCATGCCTTCCAACGTAATGTAGATAGCTCTATGACACTACAGGGGTGTGATGTTAACGTCAGAATCTCCCAAAAACTGAATGATTAAGGAAACAAAAACATAAATAGGAAGAACGTTCTATGTGCCACACTAAGTAATCGTTTATTTCAAGTGTCATCCAGCTGTTTATTGTTTGAATTCCTATTCTTTGTGTTGGATGTTTAAATGCAAAATTCAGTTTATTAATAACTTCACAGCCAGCCCGAAGAGTTCTACAAACATTGAATTGACAGGCAAGTGTATCTGTAGGATCGTTTTCTCAATAACTATGAAGGACCACTCAAATAAAAACTACTTCCGGAATCACAGCGAGTAAAGTCCACTTATTTATGAAACAAACCTTATAGTAAAACTTATATATCAGCCATAGATACGGTTTGGCTCTTAAAGCAGCAGTACGGTTTTCACCTGTTCCTGCTTGATTTAGCACTTGGAACAAGGATGGGGACATGCAGGTGGGCACATCGAATATGGTTGTAGACAAAAGTGCTTTTTTGTTTCCCCAAAAAACGGAACTTGGAACGTTCAGCATTTCCTCTCTTCAATGTATCTTTATACGTTACAAATAACTCGTAAAAGAATTGGCTGTGAACGATGAGCAGGTGGAGGATGTAATAGAAGGAAAAGGCCATAACGATTGAGAAAGGAAAGGGTCATAAGTGAAAAAGTGAACAAGAGAAGGTGTATGTATATTCTAAATGTGCAAAATGTCACACAGAGAATAATAAGAAAAGGAAAAGCATATAATCCAAATTGTAACATATTCGGGCATAAACGTTACAGGGACAAATCGTATATTCCAATGTACGAGGATAAGGATATTTATAAGGATAAGGATAAATATCCTCGTAAAAGGATATATATTCGAGTCCAAAAGATTAAGCAAAGGGAAAGTTGAATATTTTTTCGAGAAGGTAATCGATGGACATCTATTTGTAGCCATAGGTGTTCAATCTCACGGACCTCACCCTCAATGCCCCCACCCTCATCGCTTGTCCATTTTCAGTTCAATAAAAAATTGACAAGACCTTCAGTTCTAACTCACGAACATCGTCAATAGGATCATATCGAAACCTACTCTGAAATTTTGCTAGGAGAAGCTACGTCCTATAGAGAGGTAAAATATATATAATGTCCCAATACTGTCTGAACACAATCCTGAGCTTATTATTAATATTTTGTTAAAACTAATTGTACTCATTATTGAAGGATGACACGAATTTTGGTCTGTGAAAGTTAATTTTTGTTTTCCTCTACTGAAATTTGAGTTATTGACGTAAAACAAAAGCGCGGGAAAACCCACTTGGATTTAGCCTTAAATTAGAATTAGAAGTAGACCGTACAGCGATAACAAGAGTAAAATCTTAGGACTAGAAATTTTATCTATATTGGATTACAAGGTAAGTTGAAGATTAATTGTCGCTGTTTCCTGGCTTTACATACTTATTAAATTGTAATGAGATCGAGTCCACCAACGCATTACTCACAAACTAATGTTAAAATTATAACGTCCTAATTTTCTTGCTCCATTTCTTTTAACACAATTTTGTTTATTTCCTTTCAAACTAAAGTACTTTAAGCCCAAAAAGTAGTTTTAAAAAACTTTTAAACACATACTTTTCTTAAACAATTGGTACTAAACAGTAAAAAAAAGTTTTTGCATGACTAAAAAGAAAAGCATGGGGCGCGTTCTCATATACAGTCACATT
The DNA here is from genome assembly GCA_022664845.1 of Lepisma saccharinum. Lineage (NCBI taxonomy): Eukaryota > Metazoa > Arthropoda > Insecta > Zygentoma > Lepismatidae > Lepisma > Lepisma saccharinum. Next base: position 22,187 of record JAGDQP010017942.1, on the reverse strand, counting down.
ATAAATTCTTGAATTTCTTTTTCTTTTTAGTCATGCATTCTTTTACTTTTTTAGTATGAATTCTTTAAGAAAAGTATGTCTTTAAAAAGATTTTATATATATATTTTTGGAGTTATTTCAGTGTTCGAATACTTTTTCTCAAGCTAATGTTTTGTGACCCAAATCCTAAAATGCAACCAGTCAAGCCCCAATATCGTTGCAGGCTTGTATTTATTTTAGGATAAAGAAGTCCATATCAAAACAAATATTACAAAAATATGCTTTTAAAATATAGAAATATATGAAAGTAACAATGGAATATTGTATTGTTTGCCCGACTTACGTCGCTGTGCAAAAAATGTCATAACTGTATGCCTTCGGGAAATTAGTTAAATTAACGTTGAAAGATTTGAGGCGACCACGAACCATTGTCAACTAAAGAAAATGAAATAATAGTTTTAAAATACTTTTGGTATAAAATATTGTTTTTCGCTTACGCTTTACGATTTGTAAAGTTCGTTGTTTCAATATTTACCACAAAAGCATGATAAAAAACATTCTATCAGTTTTCATAGTTTCCATAGTAATGGCATACTTATAACACAGTTAGTTCCTCGTCAATTTTAGTTATAGAAGTCGTGTCACAATGAAATATATACAAGAAATGTAACAAATGCAAATAGTGTAAGAACTTAGTTATAAATGAACATTTTATTTCCTACGCTTTTTAATTTGAACGCTAGATGATTCTCACTAATAATTTATTATTTTCTTTTCTGTGTATTTGCAGATCATATCAATCATATTCGTGAAGTAGCAGGTATTGACCATGTGGGTATTGGAGCAGGATACGATGGAATAAACTTGTAAGTTTAGTCAATATTGTTTTATATTTTCCCCCTACACTGTATAATTCAGAGGAGGAAAGTAAGAACACTCATTTCTATTCAAGACTGCTTTCACAATTTTGTACGTAATCTTCTGTTACTTTACATATCTTGTTACGATAATTAGCGTCTCTTTTTATTTACGAGGGAAATTTAGGATCCATTCACTAAATTCAAGGAGCTTATTCTAAAGATCTTTTCGACTACACAGGGAAGATCAGTTAACCGCATGAATGGATTGATTGCATATTTCCTGATTCAAGAAAAAGGAAGTCAATTATAAATGACTTTCTTTCTTTCTTAAAGCATTAGACAATATTGAAAATAATTATACCTTCACTTTTAAGCTTCTTGTATTTAAAAATAAATGAAAGAAAATATTTTAATAACTAAAAAGACGCAGCTGAAATCCTGAAATTGTTTTATTTTATTAAAAACATACACACGCTTTTAAAATCTTTTTATAAAGTTGCACTGGAAAGTAGAAATTTTTCTTGAAATGTATAATGTTTACGAATCACATAGCTAAAAATTAAAATAGCTAATTAATGTATGTTCATTATAACCCGCCAACCATTATTCGCCCTACTAGTTAGAGGTGGCTGTCTCCCTCATCTTCTAATAATGCTGTTTTAACCATATTACACGCATTAATTAGATAATGTCCTCAAGATAATCATGTGTGTGTGTTAATATTATTCTTAAATAATTATAACCATAAGCTATGAGCTCCTACGATTTTACTTGCAGCTGTATGATTTTCAGAGATTATAAATAACTAGAGAAAAACACCTGCATTATTAAAAATGTCTATTTTACCATTTCTTTTATTCATGTCATATATATCATTTTCCGTAATCCCTTATAAATAGAGTTTACTATTACATATTATATAAAATATCTTTATCTGAAGTTTTCTGGGAATTTTCTTTGCATAGGACTTACCACCAGGACATAATACAGTATGATGGGATGCGGAGCTACAGGCGCTTGTATCGAGAAAAAAAAATCAAAGTGGAGCAACGGTGATGTTGGGTTTTCAAAATTCAAAATTATTAATAACTAATTTTTGTATTGTCATGAGGTACACACAGGTATATAAAGATGCTTTGGACAGTTGGAGGTGGGTGAAGAAGAGATTGAAAAATTTCGGGAATTTCGGACTTTTACTTGTTTGATTTCAGGTTTTCAAACTAGAAAACGTAAAGTTTTAAAAAAAAATAATGGCATAGTTTCCAAAGCTGTTGAGCTCTTTTGGATATCGTATAAGATCATATTAATATTATCAGACAGACCACCAGAAACAAATGCGCTTCCTTAAAAGGGCCGCTGAACATGAAAATGTCGAACTTTTAACTTGTCAAACTAGAAATTCAGAAATAAATAGGTGCAAATGTTAAAAAGATTAAACATTTGACAATATTCCCTTCATTCTCTCTAGAATTAGTTCTATCAAACGTACAGAAACCTAAAGAGATCAAAATAACCATTGTCATTACTTGTTTTATACGATCGACGCGGAATTTACGGTATTTTAATGGTAAAAAGTCTAACTGGCTTGATAGTAACAAATTGGTTTTTGTTTTCTCATATTAAGAGAACATAAAACGAACCAAGCTGTGAAACACAAAACATTGCCATACTTGTAAAAAAATTAAAAACTTTTTAAAAACACACATTTTGTAAACAATTTGTACTAAAAAGTAAAAAAATAATTTTGTTTATGCATGAATAAAATGAAAAGCATACAGGCGCGCTCTCATATACAGTCACTTTATAAATTCATCAATTGCGCGCTCCATACTTTTCTTTTTAGTCATGCATAAACAAAATTATTTTTCACTTTTTAGTATGAATTGTTTAAAACATATATTTTAGAAAAGTTTATGTCATTATTCTTTCAGGTTATTTTGGTATTCGCATACTTTTTCTAAAGCTGTTTTGTGACACAAATCCTAAAGTGTTCTGCGACCTGTCAAAACGCGACATGGTTCCAGGCTAGTATTTATTTTAGGATAAAGAAGTCCATATTAAAAATATTAAAATATGCTTTTAAAATATAGAAATATATGGAAGTAACAATGGAATATTGTATTGTCACCTCAGTTACGTCGCTGTGCACAATTTCATCATTGTATCACGTCGGGAAATGAGTTAAATTAACCTTGCAAAATTTGAGAACGAAGTGAACCATTATGAGTTAAAGTAAAGTACGTAATAATGAAATTTATTTGTTCCGAGCATTTGGAGATGCATCCATCTTTACCCTAGCAATCCTTCGTCAAAACATTTGTATTTACTATTTATATAAAAATATGATTACTTACAGTTATGGATGATGTACTCTTAAACCACTAACATCAATCATTCAATATATATCGATTATGTACCAATAATCCTAACTTCGATAATATGGTAATTCTGGTGGAAATTTGTACCTCCATATTTTCCACAATTGCCCATTTCGGCATCAATCTTGTAGTAGAACACTAGAAGTAGTGCTACAGGGGGGCTAGGAGAGACTGAAGCCCCCCGAACATTTGTCTCAGCCCCCAGGTTCAAACATCTTATATTTAGGTTTAAATCTGCAATAAACTGGTAATTTATAACCCTCCTTTAAAACATGAAATCAATTTAACGGGAAGTTTAAATTGCCATCTTCATTTAGTTTTAACTCAATGGTTTTAATTTATGAATGATAATGATAAGGCGCTTTGGGAGAAGAATTTCGATTTTTTCCATCCGTAGTCTGGTGGTAACGATACAACTCCAAAGTTTTGTTTTCCCCCACTTCAACGTGTTGAGTTACCGTAGAATAAAGTTTGTGAAGGGGAAATCGAAGAATGTTTATCCCGAAAATGTGCGTTGAGAAAGCAAATATTTAGATGAATAATTATTTATGTTTTAGTGAGTTGACAATTTGAAAGTTTTCATTTGATATTTTGATGTTGTTTTTTCATCAAAGTGAAAGAATAAGAATGCTTTATAAAGTGTTTCGCGTTTCATAATATTTAGGTTTTAATCCGCCCCATGGAGTATGGATGGCGATCCAATCATTCCCAATGTTCAATCCCCGTGTAAGTCTACTGTCCAAAACTTTTTTCTCTTGGTCTTGAAAAAATCAGTGGTTTTTTATGGAAAAGGAATTTGTAATTGGTGGAAAGCCACCAAACGACATGCTGGCATAAGACAACATAATGAGGCTAATAGTCACTGAAAAAGCGTGACAATGTGGATTAATTATTTGTCCTTAAAAAAAAAAAACATATACACAGACATAAGTTTTAACAAAGATTAGTGACGCTCACCAAAAGCTGATAGAGAAGCGACATTATGTCGTCACAGGAGCTGGAATTTTGCTTTTGCTGGCAAGACAAAGCATTTCTTTGATGGATTGTGATAAAGCTGAGTCTAACAAGGAAACAGGGAATTTTTTAGAACTGCTTGAGTTAACTGCTAAACAAGACAAGCGAATTCAAGAAAAAAAAATATAACATTGCCGAAGAATGTAAAATACATTCGTCACTCAATCCAGGACGACTTGCTCTCGGTAATGAGTAAAATGGTGCTTCAGAAAATAGCTGAAGAGGTGAAAGCTTCGTGCTATTTTGCCTTTCTTGCTGATCAAACCAAAGACATCACTAAACAGGAGCAACTTTCAGTCGTCATTCGTTATTTCTATAGTGGAACAGTACATGAACATTTCCTTGGATATTACCCATACTCATCACTAACAGCAGATTCACTTTTCATGAATATAAAGATAGTGATGACAGAATGTGGAATATCTATTAGAAAATGTATAGCAAAAACATACGATGGCGCTTCAATTATGAGCGGGCATCTCTCCGGCGTACAAGCTCTCTTCAGAAAGGAAGTTCCTCAAGCAATTTAGTGCACTGCTACAAACACAGACTTAAGTTAGTCATGGTAGATGTGTTGTAGTGTTGAAGAAGTTCATATGGTTTTCTCATTGCTCCAGCAACTGTACATATTCATGTCACGTTTGACACTTCACCCATTGTTTTTGACACTTCCGGAGGAGAACAATTTGAACAAAATTGAACTTAAATCTATTTGTGATACGAGAAGGACTTGTCTAATAGCATCCTGTTTAGTAGTGAAGGCAACATTTCGTGTTATAGTGCTTACTTTACATGCGATTATAATAACTGAACAGTATGAAAAATACTCAGAAAAGGCAAGCGAAGCAAGAGGAATTTTGGATTGAATAGATTACTTGCGGTTCTGAAGGTCTTATTAAAGAAGTGAAAATGTTTACAGAAGAATACAAATTACCAGAACCGTTAGCCGTGAGCACATCCGGAAAACGTCCAAAGCATTTTTTAGCACATTCCAGCATACGAAAGCAGTGCGACAAAATGTGAAGAGGACATTAAAGTTAAGATCTATTTTCCAGTACTTGATTGCCTAATGTCTGAATTAGAGAAAAGGGTTTACCAAGAACTGTGGTGTGTTAATTGTTGTAAGCTGTTTAAGTTCACGATGTGAAGATTTCTTGAACTACTGGAACAGCTTTGCAACTTCCCACAAAAATAGAAGAATTTTGCTGCAGTGAAGGCTTTAACAATTCACAAAAGCATGCTTATGATTTTTTTCAGTGATTATTTTTCTTCTTCCAGTGCTGTAAGAAATCTTGTCTCGATTTTGTTCAACTGTATGCACTTTCGTGTACAAAGATTTAAATAAATGTGAACATAAGAAATTCATCATAATTGCAACTTACAAATCGAGTGTTGCAAACTCATTTTCAGTTTATAAAAAGACTTGTATGTAAATACATATGAGAGTCTACCATTTTGGTCAAAAATCATAAAAATGAAACCAAATAGTTCCCTCAAACGTTGCAACACTACTCAGATCATGTCAAAATAAGTTAATAGAAGGTAATTTACTTCACATGTGCGAAATAAATTTATGGGTATAAAATATAATAATAACAAAACCATTTCATATTGACCACGAAATATTCGTTAAAAGTTTTATTTCTAACAGTCATAGGACAGGCATAAAACAGGTATAAATCAATGTAATATTAATATATTTGGCGACAGTAGTGTAAAACATTTAATGTTTTGGCAGTGTGTAATGAGTTATGATAATTGAAAATCACTTGGTTCTTTATTTTGCAGCACTCCAAATGGCTTGGAGGACGTCTCAAGATACCCTTATTTATTAGAAGAATTACTTGCACATGGAAACTGGTCCGAAGAAGATATTAAAAAACTTGCGGGACAAAATTTTCTTCGTGTCTTCAGTGAAGTTGAAAAGGTAAATAGTACAGTATCACTTAAGGGCCTCTTAGGCATCATTTTTCGTTTTTACCTTTTCTTATATTCTGTCCTGAGGAAGAAGTTTTGCCTATCCTTCCTCCCCTGTGTCATCTAGTCAATGCGTGTTACAGAAATGAAAACATTGGAGTGATTTAGTGCAAAACAGATGGTCACTAGTTAATAGGATCGTCTTCAGTATATGGGAAAATTAGGTAGATGAAGAAACTACTTTCCTGTACAAGATAATAATAATTATACAAGCAAGTCCATCTTTCATCGAAAATCCATATTCCCAAAAAACGTTAACATCAAATCACTAGACTGCCAAACTTCAACCTTATTGCTGAAAGGTAGTAGACTTATGATTAAATACTCACAACTCGACCTTATGATTGAATAGTCATCGTGTTCACCATATCTGTAAAATGTTCAATTTCCCATAACTTCATCTTAAATGAGCAAATATAAATAATATCTAATAATCCCACAAGATTTTATCTAATGCAATGGATTTAAATTAATCTTTTAGCTTATGCATGGGATACTAACCGAATAATCTCGTACAGTCGTGCTTTCTATACCAATGCCTTGTAACATATAGTAAAACGTTTCCTGCACCAGCTTTAGTTACCAATGCTAGCGAAACACATTTTTTATACTTCTTCGAGGCACGGCCTTACTTTTACCACTGAGGCGTTTATTTTCATTCTTCCGATAACTCAGGGAATCCTTCTTAACATCTTCCAAACAATAAGCAATGTCCATTTTCCTTAAAACAATATTTATAGAACATTAATAAAAAATTACGCTAACAACTTGAGTCATAATAAAAGACAGCCTAGAAAGCAATTTCCCTTTTGTGTCATATAAGTTGGTTTATGGCCGATACCAGAAATCATCACTTAGAAACACTATGATATTGTCTGAAACTAAGAAAACCCCATGGTTCCTTAGTTTCTACTGGTTGGCTCAACTTATGTAACTAATAGTGAGAAAAAATCCTAAAATTCATCGTCACACAGACCATACATGTATAGCTGTAAGAACACAAGTTATTTCCAATCTATCAAGCGGATGTAGAGTCATCATTTATTACCACTGATAAATGTATTCGATTAACAGATCAGTATATGAAGTATTGATGTATTTCTGGAGAACTCTTTCTCTTTTTCATTTAAAGAAATCTTCGGACAAGATCTTATAAAACGATTAAGTTGGGTAAAGTTACAAAAATATAGTCAAGCATAATACAGAAGAAAAAGAATAAGAATGTTTTCGGTGTTCTCTCGTCAAGTAGCGGAACGTCGAGTGTTGTTTGATGAATATTTTTCGTTATTAATTTAAATGTGTATTTATCCGAGTAAGTTACAAAATATGTTTGTATTCCTAAATAATTATTGATAAACATATTCTGGGAGCAGGATAACATAAGATAATGCGTAATGTGCTCGTTAGAGCAGTGAGTAATAATCTATCATGGTTGATACGTGGACATCCATGACCACACCTGGTTTTCTAACGTGTAAGTTTCAGGAACAGTAATTATGCGATTATGTATAGCCTTAAGAATCTTACATTTTATATTAAGTAATTTCATGTAGTCACATTTATGCAATACTCTTGTGTTAAAGCCTAGATACGTTGGAGAGATGTATCAGAGATGGTGTTTGCAACTTGGTTAATATTTTACTTGATAATATAAATATATTGAAGAATTCTAAGAGGTTTTCTTATTCGTTATATCTAAAAGCATTCTTGGTTTCCGTGCTATTTTCTGCGAAGTATGTACTATAAAAACATCGATTACGATGATTGTACTCACATATATCCTCAGTGAAGCTATTTGACTTGCTTAACTGATCATATCATCCCACACACAATTTTAGGATTTTACATTAATTTAATTGTAAATATGTTGTTCTATATAGTGAAATCACTCACCAAACTTATCTTCAACTTTCAACTAGCTGGCATGATAACATTATTTCTAAGCTACTAACCCTCGCCTTCTGTTTTTGCGTTATGACCATCGTAATACAAGAAATTAGGTCTAGACGAAAACAGTACAAAGCCAAATAGAAAAAAATACATATGCAACTGAGAAAATCTATAAAAATCATATTAGCCTGTAAATTAGAACTCTTTTATTGGCAAGAAAAGACCATGACAATAAAAGCATAATGACATGTGATTTTTCAACCAATCAGAATTAAACAAGTATATTTTCTAAAGGTTTACGAGCACCAATCAACAGAAAGAACTCGCTACCAACACACTAACATAAGCGCAGTGTTTGAGCCAAATATTCGATTGTATCACTGCTAATACAAGCAAAACAGAAATTCGCAACTGCAAACTTGACCCTGAGGTAACAAGAGAAATATTAGTCGACTAACGAGATATCTATCATTAACTTAAAATATAGTAATTTGTGAAAGAAATAATGATCTGAACCAGAAGTTACTGCTAGTTCTATACAAAAGACAAGATACTATTTCTTTACTTACCTGCTATTCATTGCAGGATTTCCACACCTCACTAAATAAAATTCAAGAATGTCTTTCGGTAAGAGGACGATTGATCTCTCTTAGTATTTCTGCATACTTCACTTTACATGTAAAACTTTTCATACCAAATACGGTGGTACTCATACAAAAGGAACATATTATCATCTTGATACTACTAAGGAAATACCTATTCATATTGGAACGGAATGGAGACCAACTTCCAACATTATTGAAGGCCTACCTACAAATACCTTCAGGTAATACTAAAATGAATTAACATATCATTTCCTACAGTATACAAAACTGTCGATCACATTAAGTGGCGGGGTGAGGTTCATAACGGAGTATGTTAGTTGTTATAATTTTTAAATCGCTAGGACTTCAGAAAGATGCATCGTTCTGACCGAAATGACGTATACTGTCCGTTTACTTCTTTCTTTATCGAATTAAAAAATATATATATATATTTTTTAGATGTATGGCATTAATCACAACAGACTTGACATGTTCTTCGTTTACTCCAATTATTTGGCGATCATGATTTACACCACTATGATTCTTAACCCTCTAAATGCTGTTAGTATTTTAAGAGGAATTACTCGAAATCTGATAGAGGGTTATGGCGTACAAAGCAAAGAGGACAAGATTATTTTAAAATATAGTTTTGTAGCCTGCGTCTTTGTTTCTACAGTAACCTATAAATGCTACAGCAATCGAGTCGTTCACACGCACAATACTGTAAGCAACTATTTTGTCAACAGTGATGTAATAACAGTAGAGCGCTCTCTTGAGCATCGATGATACAGTTGAGAAATTATTTTTATGTTTTCTCGAAAGATGGCAGTGTGTGAAGGATATTCAATGTACAATAATTTCTAGTTCAACACACAAGGCAAAGTTCTTGAACACTTCCCCCATACTCATTGCAAGAGTTCGAGGCAAGAGAGTCCCTTTTATGTATTTGCCATGGAGAAGTGGAATATTCTAACTTGGCTATTAACTAATCCCCGTTTGTTACTGTTGTATGTTAATACTAAAAAATTTATAGCTAAAGTTAGTGATTTTTCGTATATGCTGTCTTCCAGTTTTGAGGTAAGTATCCTAATTTTAGAGAAATTTATGTGAATGGACACTCCCTCTTCTCCTCAAAATTTAACAAATTTGGGTCTGTTTGCGGACGACACTGCTTATTGGACTTCTGCTTTGTCGTCCAAATCAATAATTTCAAAATTAAAGGGTATAACTAACAAATTTATTAGATGGTGCAAACCTTGGAAGCTAGTTCTAAATGAAGACAAGACTCAGTTTACTATTTTTTATCCAACGGGGCAGGGGACAAAGGCCGACAAAAGGAAATTTATCAAAATTGGAAAAGCTAAAATTAAACCAACCACAAATTCTAAGTATTTGGGAGTTACTTTGGACCAGAGATTGGACTTCAAAAAACACATTGCTGAGCGTAGGAAAAAAGCGTTACAAGTTTTCTCGGCGTTAAAGTCATTACTGTTATCGTACGTTTCTCAAAATATAAAGAAAAGAATATATCTCTCAATTCTTAGGCCAACTCTTCTATACGGAAACGAACTTTACCATTCTAAAACTGACATCAATTACATTGAGAAATTTGAGAGATACTGGATACGACTCACACAAAGGAAATGGAAAGAAGAGAGACAGACTCTATATAATAACATACAATTTCCACCGATTGCAGAACATATCAGAAATAATAAAAAACGGTATATCGAATCCAACAAAAACAAAAAATGTGCTAACCTAAATCTTCCAAAACAAATGAATACAGAAATAAAAAGACACAACATCACATATCAGGAACTTCTTCAAATGATAAAGTAGCAACACAGGGAACATACTAAGAACTAAGCTCACAATAACTTTCAAATACATACACGTACAGGATGCGATGAGTACTAAATAAAAATAAAATGCTTTCAAACTCAGCATAATAGCACTAAAAGGAAGAACTCTTTTGGGGCTTGGCGATTTCACGAACGGTCACTTACCATACATTTCTTATCCTAAACATCTTACTGTCAGGATGACTTAAACAAATAAATAATTTTAGATAGTTTTATTTCTAAATTTAAGTTTGTATATTTCATATAAATTAATTTAAGATAGTTTATTCAGAATTAGATATAATAATCAAATTCTCATTGAAATTGAATATGATAATTGTGTCCACTTCCAGGCTAGACAATTACCGGACGGGGCACATGATATAACATCACTTCTATTGATGTTTCCGACTTTATTTGGTGGAGGAACTGGCGTTTGCGGTGGGGGTGCTAGTGGGTCCGGGTGCGGGTCCGATCCGAAAACTTCAAACTTAGAGATTTTCCTATGAAAAAATTCATAAAATGATTATCGAAGGACGAAAGTGGCCGAATGGTCAGAAGTCCATTTTAAGTGGCCCTGCGGGCCATGGATTACGTTTAGGTTTAGTGATTTTTCAGAAATGGTTGATTTGCTATTATTGATGTTTAAATAAGTAAACGAAATCTGGTTTTATTAAATGGAATAGAATGGCTCGAGATGTAAATTACTTGATGAAGGATTGTTGGATATTTGATTTTAAGTAATTACGTATCAACTAGATACAATATGGATATAAAAAATTGTATGTATTGAACTTAGAAATTGTGCATCTTTCTTGACATATTTGATTTGGTATTAATGAAACGTAATAATGATTTCTGGTGGAATTAAACTTTGTTTCCATGGTAAACAATGAATGTTTGAACATTGTTTACAAGATGTTTTCCATTCGAATTTCGTCATTTGCATTTATGTAAATGAAGATTACTATTATTTTTGATATGTGTGACGTGAACAATGAATTCAGAAGTATTATTTCTTATGGTTATGGAATTTTGTACTACTTGCTAACGTGTAGTAACATTCTAGAATACGATCCCATGCAGAACATAAAACCATTGAATCTAAACCAATCTAAGGTCAATTCAGTCGGTCAGTACCTTCGTTTATATTATCTACCTCTATAAATGAGATAATAGCTACCTGGGCAAATCAATATGCACTTTGGGAAAAACAATTTCAGGAAACATTTAAGACAGCATGTGAGAAACAGTATTTATCGACCCAGGTAACCAATAAACAATCACTAATACAATAGAATCTAGAAACATGTGACTAAGAATAACTATAGAATCTTCTTGAAATGCATTTGGTATAAAACAGTGTATTATAATTTACGCAAATCTAAAAAAAAAAAAATCGACGTCAGGTAAATTAAAACAAGTTGAAAGTTATAGAACTCTACCACGCACCGCAAAACATTGAAGTATCTATTACGAAACCTTAATTAAGCAAAGAAAGTTCTTCCCTCCATCTCGACGAAAGAGGCAAAAAATAGAGTAATAGAACATGTCAGAAGTAGCAGACGAAACAGATTACGGCTTTGATTAAACTAACAGAAAATGTACCAGAATGCTATACATAGGTATCTAAAAATAACATAATATATTAAGATTTGCTTGTAATAGACGGACTATGCATATTCTCTGCGTGCATGATAATTTATTGTTTAAAAAAAATGGCAAACAGATGGCATTCTTATATCAAATTAGCAAAATATGGGCAAAGTGTGTTCTTTTTCTGTGGTTTTTTACATGTTAGTATTTTGCTAATATCACCACTTAGATGCATACTTGAATCCGAAAATAAAATAATAATGAAGTATATATTTCATAATAAACAGGAAGCTATGTGGTAAGTACTCGAGAGTATATGAATACATCTAGAAAATGTATTATGTTGGAATTTAAATTCTATTACTGAGAAATCCTAAGTCAAACGCTCGCTGTACAACGATTTCAGAAAATAAGATTATCTTGTAGTGCTTTTCGGTAGTCATTCTGTTTTTTTTTTGTTTTTAACTAATTTTCTGTTTTGTAATTTTCTTTAGGTAAAAGAAGAATGGAAAAAAGCTAATGTTCTGCCGTTAGAAGACATCATCCCAGAAAAAGACCTCTACGGCAAAACATATTGTCGTTATCCAATTACGTGACAAGCAGCTTCAGTATGTGATTACTAACAGACATGTGTATAATAAATATACATAATAAAAAAATAATATATCACTCCACACTGCCACCACAAAAGGAAATGTAATGAAGTGACAGCAAGATCAAGTCAGAAACTTTTAGTAAAATCTTGTACAGAAACGCGAATCGAGAAATATTGGTGCTCAAATTCTTGTAATAAAGAAAATAGCATAACAAGCACAACCTTTGGGATAAATAAATATTTTAAATAATTTTGGTTTGAATAAGGTGATAGCGTGAATGCACAAGTGTTTTAATAAATAATAATTGCAATAATTATTTTAAAAAAGTACAGGAAAGGTAGTACAAAAAGACAGAAGAAATGGTGATTATAAACTTTATTGACATCGGAAAGTAATGACAAATAATCTTTATTATTGTTCATACATATGTAATATTTACAAGAGTACTGTAAAAATATGTTATTCATTACTTACGTTATATTATTATGTAAATATATATATATCTATAATAAACATATGCATCAAGGATTTTCTAAAAGAATATATAATAAAATAATCTTATTATTATTTGTACGCTATGCATGATTTAGTAGTATATTCTTCTAAAGTTTTATTGCCTTCCATGTTCGTTTCTTTAGATAACATATGAACAAATTGAATGATTAGGTATTTCTTATTTTCGGATCTTTGAAAACAAGAAATTGGAGTAAAGTCGAGGTCTGCACATGTACTACCACCAGGTTTCAGTAGTTAGCGTCCAATTAGGATGACCTATGTGTCTTTGAAAAGTTTCGCCGAGACCTTACGAACGACAGCTCAGCCAACTTCGTAGCACTACAGATGTTCAAATTATTACACTCGTTTTCCTTTAAATTTTATTTTTTGTACAAAAATTACATCGGCAATCGTTTTAAATTAATTGTAATTACTGTTATTGAATTCGTTGCTCATTTTATTACATGTCACGTATGCTTTTCAACATCAATAATATTTTTTGACACTGTTAGCTAGGTGGCAGGGTGCTCTATCATTAATGTGTCGTCAGTAAGTCAAGCTACAATCTGTGAGATTATTTGCGTTCGAAGAACGTTTAGTGTGTGTCTTGCTTCTTTATTCTCTCTACTATACCATATAAAGTCTCCCAGGCTCGAAGACAAACACTACACCCTGAACCGTGATTGACATCGGATGATTTAAACATTGCAACTTAATTAACTTCCCATATCAACGCCAAACATATCGTCAACATTCATCACATATGAAGGATCCACGGAAAGAAACGTCAAACTCTAACTGGAATGATTTTGAGAAAAATGAAATCTAAAGTTTAAAGAGTAATATACGAGGTTTGACTATAAAATAACAGAACTGGCAACCCTGTCAGTAGTATACGTGCAACAGTGGGGAGCACATGCGCACAAAGCAACCTTAAATTTCGAGAAGAGAATGATATACATGAGTTGCCGTTCTTGGTGGGGGGTTTAGTCTGTGAGCAGCGATTGAAGAGAAAGGTGTGCAATCATGTTGCCGGAAGAATGGTAAATGTGAAAATTGAGCAGCGCATTAACTTGAAATTCCTTTTGAAATTAAAGAAATCACCGAGTGAGTATGTCAAATTGATGCATGATGTGTATGGTGATAATACAATGTCACGTACGCGAGTGTTTGAGTGGCACAAACGCTTCAGCGAGGGACGCAAGATCATTGACGACGACGAAAGACCGGGTCGTCCTGTCACAGCAAAACAGAGAAAAATGTGACAAAAGTGAATGACATTGTCCGGAAAGATCGCAGGCTCAGCATGCGAATTATAGCAGACATGGTGGGCATCGATAAAGAGTCTGTCCGTGAAATTCTGAACGACCATTTGAACATGCGCAAAGTTTGCGCTAAAATGGTACCAAAAACACCTCACGCAGGAACAGAAGGACTTTCGAAAATACGTGTGCAGTGACACAATGAAACGTCTGGAAGCAGAACCGGATTTATTAACAAAAATCGTAACTCGGGTTTGTGCCACTCAAGCACTCGTGTACATGACATCGTATTATCACCATACACATCCTGCATCAGTTTAACACACTCACTCGGTGATTTCTTTAATTTCAAGTTAATGCGCTGCTCAATTTTCACATTTACCATTCTTCCGGCAACACGAATGCACACCTTTCTCTTCAATCGCTGCTAGCAGACTAAGCCCGACTGAGAGCTGTAACTCTTGTATATAAAGTCTCCTCTTCTCGAAGGTTCATGGTTGCTCTGCGCGCATGCGCTTCCCACTGCTCCACGTATACTACCGGCAAGGCTGCCAGTCCCGTTATTCTATAGCCAAGCCCTGTATAATGAACTTTTATACGCTTATTTCTCGGTAATGTGTGACGTTTTTCCCGAATTGGTAATATGTGCAGACTAAGTCTAAAATAAGCTATTGGATGGCACTGTTATCTTAATTTTCATGAAAAGTGGAGTTTGACGTTTCTTTTCGTGTGCCTTTCATGTAGAGAAACATTTTCTTCCATTCATTACAACTCCAGTGTTACTTGTATATTTTTATATATAATAGTTTTACAAGAAAATAATAGTCATTGTCTATACTTTCCCTACCCGAAAAGACTTTAGAACTGCAACTTTGCGCGGGAAATGTTTCTCTGTCCTTGCGCGTTATGTCGAAATTACAGAACTTCACAGAAAAATATAAATACATAAACAAACACGTTAAAATCAATTTAAACTGATCAACTGCAACTGTGCAACATTATTAATATCGTATCCTCATACAAATGTAAAAAAACAGCGAGTTACACTGCTAACTTGTTGGCGTAAAAAACACAATAGCCCGGTATATTATAACTCAAGCATGATCTGCAGAACGTCCCTCCAGTGCTGCCATCTGCGGTTCAAGAGTTATAAAGTACTCTAGTTGTACTGTACACAAGTGCAGGATAAAATATTAGTATTTTGACCGTAATGTTAGACATTATAGGATATCATAATTAGATACCAAAGAGAAAATTTGACGTTTTCTCGAGTGCGTCTAATAATTCAAACACATCTTTAGTATTTCCTGAGTGGAAGGTTATCGATGGACGCATGGCTGGACAGAGATTATGTATGCAGCTTAAACATCGTCTCAGCGATACCTTTCAAATCACATTTAAACGCTTTGGTAGCACGAATTGAAAGTAGTCTGAGGATGGGCAGACCTGATCTATAAAGCTGTGATTTAGTTCGCCAACAGCTTCCAAACGACACTTCAACCGCCCTTCTAGGTTCTAGCCACATTAGTTTCTGCGTTGGAAGTTGTCGACAAATAGACGGAAAAATAGTGGTGATATAAGGTTTCCCAGCTATAGCTATAGGTTGAAGCCTAAAAGCACTCCATTGCATTACTGAATCTTCGTCTCTTTTAGTTCTGACTCTGATGGTATACGAGTACACGAGTTAAGTGTCCCGCACACCTTGTATCTTGCGGTATGTGGTGCTGCATGTTAGAGGGAGTGAGCCTAGACTTACTAAATTTAAAGAACATACAAGTAGCGTTGCTGGATGTTGCATGGTAACTTCTTAACACAAGATACATCCTGCAACACTGCGCTCGAAGGCGTAGCGTATGTAGGGAAGTCATGCAGCATGCAGTAACCTCTTTGGATCGTAGATCTGTAGTCACAGAGTTTATATGGATCTGGATGACCATGTTGATGATCAGTTAACTGCGTGATTCTTTTAGTAGGTGTTAGAGAAGGGTAAAGTATGAGAAATAATACCTACAAAAGTCAGTAATAAGAATCAGAAATATTTTGTTTGTTTAGATCAAAAAGTAAAGCTCTTGGGAATACAATTGATGATTATCAGCTAAGGTCTTCGTATACATTTCCGTCTTGAAGTAGGCTCGTCAACCAGGGCTATTCTCAAGATTCTGAAACTTACGCAGATCGCTCACCGTCAGTTACTTTCATTGTATTTTCAGATAGAACACTGAGAAAAGAATCTCCAATATTATGGGACTTAGAGGATTTTAATAAAGAACCTCCAGGGAATAACTCAACTATGAAGTCAAAAACGCAGATATTACGTTCCATACTAAAGTTCTGATCAACCACACTAAACATCGTATGTTGCTTCCGACCTTTAAACTAGGACAAATACACCTTCTGCTATGAATACAGAGGTTACTGGTTAGACATTTAAGGCAATGTTTTAGAATCCTAAATGACTTTCGTTACCGTGCAAACGGTAAATGTTTTCAGTTTCTAAAACATTTAAAGCATTAAAAATGTTTCCTCACATCGTTAGTCTCCAATACCTTGAATCTTTCCTACCCTATCCTTGTATATGTATGAGTCACTTTTATGCATGTGATACATGAGTTGCATCGTTACAAATGACGTCATATTTTGACCAGTAATGACGTAAGCCGTATGGGTTTAGCAAATCACAAAGTAGTTCCCAATACAACTATTTAAGCCTTTTGATTGATGAATGGTGTTTACGGGGGCGGGATTTCCATGCTTGCTCTATTAAACCATTTCGGATGACAATAAAATTCGTACGTTACGAGACCTTTCTATTCGACACTCTCTTAATCACAAACCGTGCTTATATAGTTGTATTGGGTACTATTTCGGTTGTGATTTGATAAGCAGACACCGCTGACTTACGCCATTATATATCGAGATATGACGCCTTTTGTGATTATGCCGCTCTAACTTTGCTCCGACTCTACGCATAATTTTGAATTTCTTCAAACGAATGTGGTTTTTTCTTTGATGTGAAGAATTATCGCCCGAAGTTTACAACATTATTTCTGGGGCACCCTGTGTATACATACAGAGAAGCAAGGTTTCAGAGAGAGGAAGTCGATTCTAGACTGAAGCGAATACTAGTAGGTTTTTTTATATTGATGTTTCTTATTACGATACTACTATACAAAAAAAAAAAAATCTGCACGTGATTAATTACCATTGTGGTTATGTGATAAAGTAAACACCACCAAAGGATATTTCATTCAGATAATAATAATACACTGTTTTATAATACCTGTGCTAATGCACTATTCATGACACTGCTCCAAGTTCTCAATTCTGTTATTTTGCTGAATATGTTTTATTCCCTTTCCACTCAATGACCTTTTTTTATCTCTCCACCAGTGCCACTGAGAGCCCTTTTTTTTTGTACCTAGAGCAGTATAATCTCTATTTTATCCGCAAGCAACTATTTAAGCCGGTCTCACATGACCGTGGCTGTGAAGTACTCATAAGCCATAAAATATTTGTTAATAACATTGACGCTGAGGAATATATATATATATATATATATATATATTATGGCTGTGATTTAATATATATATATATATATATATATATTCTTTCATGATCCTAAAAGAAGAAGAAGTATTTCACCGATAGAAAAAATAAGCAAGTGGTGTACAAGTACGAATTAAATCAACCAATCAACGAACCAAACAATAAATAAATATATCAATTGTACGTCCCGTATTTTCTCTCCAACCTACAAAGTGGCGCAAAGTCAGTTTACCCATACACAAAATTGAAGTTTAAATGTATACCCGACAGTTACATTTGGGCTCATACAAAATTTTCTGCTTCAGTAATATTGTTCAAACCGCCCTCCATTCTTTTCAGTACATTTGTGTGCAACGATTAATACCTTGGTGCATTGCTAAACACTTCCTAGATCTATATCTACTTATTTTCCTTTGATAAGCATATTCCTCTTAAATTTAGTATTTACATCTCACTATCCGATGATCACTCGAGGTTTTGAAACTATTCACACAGTATGCGAATTAGTAGAGTGGATGCCCAGGATCCCCCCCCCCCCCGCCGCCAAATAATTTTCCCACCCTGACAATTTTTTTTTTGTCTGTTCCTCCTGCCAGGGATAAATTTCTCCCACTAGAAGATGTTTCGATAAAGATTAGATAAAAAATTGGAAAAATTTTATTTGGCAGGAATTGAAACTATTTTCATGGAAGCCACAAGGGTTTATGAACTTTTACCAGCAGCTAAGGAAGCATTTTCTTTTGTGATGATTACGTAGTAGCTTAATGTGAAAGATCTAGTATGATTGGTTTGATTTAGCAACCAAGGTTGTTTTTCTTTTTCAAAGAGAGAGGGTCTGGAATGGTGTCCACCCAGCATCGTGATGCAACTAGAGAGCCGCTGTGAATAAAGTGGCGATGACAGTTGAGAGCGATCACAGTTTCCACATATCTCGGTCTGCTGCTATCATCATCCATGTAGCTTCTGAAAAACGCTTGTTTCCATCTACCCATCTTGCATTTGGACGTCGTCTCGGTCGTTTCTTTTCTTTTGGAATCCAATGTTGTACATTTGTCATCCACCTTCCATCTATTCGTCTAGCTATGTGAACGGCCCATGTCTAATTCATCTTATTCGCAGTCCTGATTACATCCTCTACCTTTCTTTGTGCGCGAATCCATTCATTTGTCTTCATGTTCATCCTGGTTATTCCTAACATGCATATCTCCATTGCTCTTTGTGTGACTCTTAATCTTTGAGTCGTTTGCGCATTCAATGTCCAAGTTTCAAAGCCGTACATCATCTCAGGTAAGACACATTGATTATAAACTTTACGCTTCAGACACATTGGGAGTTTGCTTTTGAAAATAAAGTGTAGTCTTTCCAACGAACTCCACGCCATTTTACATCTTCTGTTAATTTCATCAGTCAACTTTGCATTCGATGTTTTGAGCTGGCCTAGGTAAACATACTCATCTCTCCGTTAATCTTTACTTCCTTCTTTGCAGTATGTTGATTGTACATTACTGTTGTTTTACTTAAATTCACTTTCAGGCTTATTTTCGAACTTTAATTACTCAGTTCTTTCATTCTGGTTTGTAGTTCTTCCGCACTTGAAGCAAACAGGACTATAACATCAACGAATCGTAGGTGATGAAGATATTCGCCATTAATTTTTATTCGAACTTCATCCCAGTTTAAACTTTGGAATAGTCTCTCCAGGACAGCAGAAAATAGTTTTGGGGAAATTGAATCTCCTTGCCTTACCAATTTTCCAACTTTAAATTTTTCACTTTCTTGACTTAGTCTAATGACAGATGTGGCAGTCGAGTAAATGTTTCGCTGTAACTTGATGTATACACTTTCGATGCCTTGATGTTCAAGTGATTTAAGTACTGCTACCAAGGAGACCGAATCGAAGCTTCTTCAAAATCTATGAATCCCAAACATAGTGGAAGTTCATATTTATTAGTCTTTTCAATAACTTAATTAAATGTTTGTATGTGGTCTATTGTGCTAAATCCACGCTTGTTCCCTTCCCTGGTTAAAATCTAAGTCTCGTTCAATACGATTCAAAATAACTTTGGTGAACAATTTGTATAGAACTGATAGTAAACTAATTAGTCTGTAGTTCTCGACGCGTTCTTTGTACCCTTTCTTGTACAACAAAATAATAATATTATTATTCCAACTTGACGGCAGGCACGTTGAGAATAATTTAGCAAGTTCCTCTTTCATCTTTTCACCTCCGGATTTAAACACCCCTTTTAACCTCTCTGCTGTAAGTCCATCTTCTCCTGGCGATTTTCCGTTCTTCATCCCTCGAAGTACTTTATCCACTTCTATCATTACGTCTGGGACATTTACATCGTATTTTTTAAGTCTTCATTTCCTAGCTTTTCTTCGGAGCAGTACAATTCTCTGTAGAATTTTTCAAATGTTTTTATACTTTTTTCCTTATTTCGTATTACGGCCTCGTCCGGTCTCTTAACTGCAATTATTTGTTTTTCCCTATCATGAGCTGCAGTCTGGTTTTCTTCAGGCTCTTGGTTTCGTCGATTGTATTTCTAACAAGATTTTTGTTATATCTTCGTACAAGTGTATCCTCTCTTATTTTCTTCTTTACGGTTTTATTTAGTTCTATGTACTCAATCCTTTTTATGTAATTTTCCTCTTCTTTCATTTCCCATCTTGTTTTCATCAAGAGTTTAGTTTCTTCTGAGAT